>JAUELA010058470.1:0-10787 GCA_031471845.1 Boltenia villosa | reverse complement strand
TGGGTGTCGTATTCCACTGCATTGGAATGTTACTCCTGCGATCAATTACCTATGCAATGCAACGAGACTCACTGTCTCACTGAAGATTGCTACAATTCGACCGAGTGCATTGGAACCTGCAATTTGGACATTGTCATTCGTCAAGATAGCACCTATATCGGGTCCCCTTCCTGTTTTCCTCAGGTATTTTTCCCCTAGAGGTGCCATTTTACATAAAATGTAGTCTTCTACAGAAAAAAATCGACACACTAAAAAGTCCCAATATTATTGTCACGTGATAGTTAGTGCGAACGGTAGAAGAATATTAACTCTCGTCGTATAAAATGTAACTCAAAGAACCGCCAATTTTGATCAAATTTGAATAGAATTTATTGTTTAGGGTTCTTTTCCAGAAAATTAAATCATCACTCTTACTCGAAGACTTTTTTTCGTGTTGTTTTACGAAAATAAATCATCGTTTTTTCGGCATCGGCCTTTGCTGGTTGTCATATTTCATACTATACCTATCATATACCAAGGTGGATCTATCATTTTGGAAGAATAATGAAGTAGGACTTGCATAGGCCTAGAACGCGGGGATATTTTCATTTATTAAAAGTTTTCGTTAGATCTGTTTGGTTAAGATTGCCAGATGGCAAGTTTAGCATTAAAGAATTTTTTAATAGGGCTTAGAACAGGGGTGCACAACCTGCGGCCGTGGATAATAACCCATGCGGCAGTGCAAATGTACATTAAGTTAGGTAATCATAATTCAACTTATTTGATTTTTCCAATCTGCACAACTCTTAGGTTTAAGTGCGAGCATGAACGACCAAGAGAGTAATTAATAAGATGTTTTGTACATTGTGCTTGATTAAATTCTTTGAAAAGTTTTACAATTCATTACACTTTTAAGCATGAATAAATGGGATATTAATGGATATATCCTATTCCTTGATAACACGTAATGCATAAAAAATAACATACTCACTGGCGGCCGTTAGTGAAAATAAAGTCTGTAATGCGGCCGGCAATAGCGAAAAGGTTGTGCACCCCTGGCTCAGTATATTTATAATTAACAAATAACCATTATTTTTGTTAGGGACTATTTCACGCTGTTTTCATAAGCCTCAATTTTATACTTTGATCTTCTTGCAGATAAACGACTTATCAAGTATATTCAATGAGGAGCAATTGGGACCAAAATGTCGACAACTTCGAGAAATGCACCAAGAGGAAGACAATGTGAGCACACTTACATGCACTTGCCAATCTGACTTCTGTAACTCACAAATTGAGTTGATGAAGATTGAGCATGGAAAGGAAGGTGAGTATTTAACTACACATTATCTAGAACTGGAGTTTTTAAAGTTGGAAACACTAATGCGTTAGTTGCGTGCGTTTTTATTCCTATTTATATAACAACGGCCATATAGGATGAGTCGATGGAAAGCCGTCAAATCTAGTTACGTTGCGACAAGTTTTAGAGCAATCGCAACACAAGCCTCTCCTGATCTGCGTAAAATTGACGGATAGCGAGTATCGTAATTTTCCGTGTATAATACGCACCCTCGATTTGTCACCAAAATAGATTAAAAGTATAAAATATTAAAATTCCTTATACCCATGCATAATACGCACCCCCGAAATGATCAAGATTTTGACCGAAAATAATGCGTATTATACACGGAAAATTATGGTAATCAACTATATCTATGGTTCCACAAAAAGACTTGACGCATTACGCAGACGCATTCTGTGCGTTCCACCTTAACTCCTTTGCTTTCGCGGGGCAGATATGACATGAGTACATAGTACACATAACGCATAACCCATATCTGTTAACCTGCGCCGTATTCTGCACAATTTAAAAGCGTTTAAAGATCATAAAAACCGCATAGAAAAATATAATCCATATTACAAATGCGATCAGTGGCAACAAAAGACTTCTAAGATACAATATGTACTGAAAGAAGAGTCATCAGTAATATTTTTATTGATCGTTCAATGAACTTGAAGTATAATCTATTCCATACGGTACCCGGACATTTAGACAACGGACATTACGCCACTATTCAAAAAAAATAGATCTTAAAGTTAGGGTTAGGATTAGGGAAGGTGACAGACAAAGATTTTTTTTAATGTTGGCAAAATGTCCCTATGTTATGACGTCACAAAATACGGCGAAATGTCGGTTGGCTAAAAGTCTCAGGATTCTTAAATACCGCCTATACGGCCGTATAATATCAAAAGAAAAAAAACGTATAAAATACAGGTAGAGCGTATTAGCTGACAGGTCCACGACATAACCACACACCGGATGATTCTGATTTGTTTATCTAGGTTGCTGAGTCCGTAGAAATATAATTAGTGGGGAGTTGGGTCCTAATCCTAAATACTGTCGTTTCGTGAGTACGAGATGTCTACGTCTCAACCCGTATGTTGAACATCTATCGTTGACGCTGTATTATGTCTTCTAATCCGAATCGAATCGCGTTTGATTCGAATCAGAAAAAGTGATTCGACGATTCAGTCGAACAGCTATCGTTGCCGCTGTATTATTTCCTATGTCAGTGAGATAAAATTAAAATTATATATCTTATAACATCGACGATTTAACAACTCATATCCTATTTACTGATAAGCAGTGGTTATTTAGTGCCAATATATATACATATAAAAGTGTGGTTAATGATTATATGTAAAAATTGACAACAACAACAATTATTCAATCATTGGAATTATGCTGCACATGTGTTGATTAAGCTCTCTTATGCCATTGAGATAAACTTATGTATTATATCTGACAATATCGAGTAATTAGACTGTCAAGCTAGAATAGCTTGAAAGTCCATTGAAATCGATGTTCTTACCCTTTTTTTCCCATTTACATAACATCTAATATTTCCGGACCTATGCAACCTAAATTCAGAGCTGGACGATGAAGCTTCGTGATAAATATGAAATTACGTCGATAGACATGAAGACAGTATCGTAGTTTTCAATATCGTCACTCGTAAATTGCAAGACCTAAAATGAAATAAGTTGCGATAAAATATTATTCATTTCGAGTTTTCAATAGATATTGAACATTCGTTTTAGTTACGACGATCTGCGAAGCACAATATGAAAATCATATGAGACAAATGCAATATTGTACTAATATTGTTTCTCAATATTTGAGAAATACAGTTGTTCTTTGGAAATATATAGGTTTAATAACTATTTTAAAAAAATTGTACACAGCTGATATCTTCGCCACCAATTTTACAATATGGAAGAATGAAATGTGCCGAGTTAAATAGAAAGATTTATATTCGCCAAGGAAAACAATTTCGACGCAAGATTTAATAAAAGTTGAAGAATCTTGACAGTCAATCGTAATTACGCGCAACAACAACTGAAATCCCACTTTCTGATTGAAAGTTATTGTTTTAAATGGCTATTAATATCAATATAAAAATGAAGTATAAATTACCAGGAGTCGGTAAATATTGTCCAATTTCGATATCAAATTTTGCGCAGATCACGAGAGGCGATTTTGTGTCTGATTACAGATTGAGTAGCAAATTTTACCCTCGGTTGAGGCGCGTGTTTGACACCTTGATCTAGAAATAATGATGTACATTTCAGATAATATTTGATACATTACTATACTAAACAGCCATTATTCAATTGTGTTTTTAGAATCAAACATTGATATCACGACTATTGTAGCTCTTGGAGTTGCAGTTGGTCTAGTAATCTTCACCATCTCAATGATTATACTAAGACTGATCATCGTTAGAAGGAAGAAGCTGCAAGATGAAGAGGAAAAACGAGCGATGGAAGGAGCTGGACAGAATAGATTTTCAGCAGATAGCTCCAGCATGCTGGATGGAGGATGGGACGAGATGGGAAAACATAGTTGTTCTACATACAAGTAGGTTAGGGTAGATAGGGGATGAAAAGGGGGAATTTTACCTAATAATGCCTATCCTAATTCCCAGAGTTGTAACGACTAGAGTCAGAGTCGAGTCGCATTTTTGGTGTGATTCGACTCGAGTCTTGACCCGTGAGAGACTCGAGTCTCGGGACTCAAAGACTAGACTTGACTCGAGTCTTGAAGCAAAATGACTCGAGTCTCACATTAAAGAGATCAATTTGATTACATTTTCCCGATAGTTTATGACGTAACAACAACAATGCATTTGACGTTCACGAGTATCTTGATTCTTGAGCAAGTTGACGTGAGTTGCCAAATATCCAGTTAAGACTCGACTTGACTCGAGTCTCTGGGTCCATGGCTCGGACTCGACTTTGGTGACTCGGTCCCATCGCTGCAGTAATTCCCAACACTCTTTTCTGATTTGAGACGGACAGTTTGATACTTGTCCACGTTGATTGGTAATTTTAGATTTTAAAATATATATTCCACATCATCGTATTTTGTCAGATATTCGACAAGCATGAGTTCACATTACAGTCGAGGATCAAAGGGCAATGCACTCAATCAGAACGACCAGCATTTACCGATTGAACTGGACAAAATAATTGGTAAGATGGATTTCCCATATTCGAACAATATTTCATCCATATGAACTCTGGACGGTATTGAATAATTTAGGAATACCTCAGGTCGTAGAATGACTTTATTGCGATTTAAATTTCATTTTTAACTGCAGCAAAACTATTTTCTTGTTGGCTTAAACACGTTGGAAAATCTTACACAGGTCGTGGTCGCTTCGCCGAAGTATGGAAAGCCAAGTTACAACAAGAAAGTAATAATACGAAAATCGTGTCGGTGAAGGTCTTTAGACTTCCTAACTACGGAGCTTGGAGACAGGAAAAGGAAATTCTGACTGAAAAGTAATTTTGAGTTTTTGAGTATTGGAGTCGGTCGTGTCGGAATTTAAAATGTTGCCGACTGCCAGAGTTGTAATGACTCGAGTAAATGACTTGACTCGAGTCGCATTTTTGGTGTGACTCGACTCGAGTCTTGGCCCGTGAGAGACTCGACTCGAGTCTTGAAACTAGACGACATGACTCGATTTAATAGAGAATCGAATCACATTAAAGAGATCAATTTGATTACATTTTCCGATCGGTCTTAGATAGTTTATGACCTAACAATGTATTTAACGTTCACGCGTATCTTGATTCTTGAGCAAGTTGAAACACGCTGTCGGGTTGCTTTACTTTTATATGGATCATAATGTGAGTTCCGAAATATTCAGTTCATATTTTACTGGATTTTTTTATTCATTGGTGAAATACTTCATGACTTGAAATTGACTCGAACATTTTTGTGACTCGGACTCGACTTGACTCGAAGAAGCCAATGACTTGGACTCGACTCGACTCACCATTAGATTGAAAAGACTTGTCTTGACTCGAGTCTCTAGGTTTATGACTCGGACTCGACTCGAGACTCGACTTTGGAGACTTCGTCCCATCTCTGCCGACTCCAACTCCTTCACATAATTTTTAATAGTCAAAACACTGCTTACATGGCCTTGCTGGTAATGTTGCATTGAATCAGTCTTTAAACAAAATATTTTCTTCTTAACATAGGTGGATGAAACATGACAATATTATCGAATATTATGCATCTGAGCAACACAGCTGTCGAGGGAGATTGCAGTATTGGCTCATCACTGCATATTATGCTAAAGGAAATTTGCAGGAATTTCTCCGCAACAACACTCTCAAGTGGAACGAATTTTGTGACATGACCGCCTCGATTGCGAGAGGTAAAAATACATATTTTATCATGATTGCTTTGATTAATCCAAGGAATTTTCTGATATTTGGACTTTGGACTTTGGACTAAACAAAAATCATTTTCATTCCAAATTTGGGTTTGACTTTATCCACACGCAAAGGCAAAAAAATAATGCATATGATAGACCATTCCCGCGGGCCGCATGCGATGATTTTTTTGTGCGGCCCGCGAACTTCCTCGCAAGGCGATGTCAATTCGTGTGGTCCAGACATTTTCGCAAATCGATTATAAGTCGCGGCTTATTAATTTTTTGCCATTTTTTGTACGACTTATATTCGAGGCGTCTTTCGTTGTGGAATAAATAATATATTTGCATGGATAATAATTGCGTTTTTGTGTGGAAATAACATTTAGTAAATGAATTTTTTGTTGAATGCGGCCCGCGAGAGATTCATAGATGCTCCATGCGGCCCGCAGAGAAAAAAAAGTGTGCACCCCTGTGATAGACATTCAACCTCACTCAGTATCTACATTACATTGAATTGGGGTCATTCCTTACATATGACAGTTTTCATATTAATTCACAAAGTTTAA
The DNA here is from genome assembly GCA_031471845.1 of Boltenia villosa. Taxonomy (NCBI): domain Eukaryota; kingdom Metazoa; phylum Chordata; class Ascidiacea; order Stolidobranchia; family Pyuridae; genus Boltenia; species Boltenia villosa. The sequence goes on along the minus strand of JAUELA010058470.1, from coordinate 4,510 downwards.
CAGCGCTAACATTTCTCACCTAAGAGAGAGAGAGCGATGTCTTCCAACTTTATAAAAAGAAGACGCACAAACGCTTCTGTATTTTCTCCGTCTTTTTTATTTTAAAATTTATGCTCTTCACAGGTTTATCGTACCTCCACGACGAGCAAGATTTGGACGGAAAAGAGAAATTTCCTGTCGCTCATAGAGACGTGAAAAGTTGTAATATACTTGTGAAGGACGATGGAGTGACTTGTGTGCTCGCTGATTTTGGTTTGTCTCTAAAACTCGATCCAAGCTTGAGTCGAGACGAACTCGCAAACGCTGGTATGTATCAGTTTGAATTAGCAGGCTTAAGATTCGGTACAGATTAAACGAGTCGCTATATTTATTTTCACCCTGTGATGTTCTTGTCGGGCCTTGGCGTCTTCACCTCTACCGTATTTTTCTTCTTGTGTATCTGCGATTTAGTGTTGCTTATTTTAACGTCGTACTTCGGTAACGTCATCGAAAGTTCGATTGATTTCTTAAGAACTATCCGCTTGTTGTCACCCACGAGCTGATATGAACCTTATACCAATTCATATCATTTTCAATATCTATCAACTTAGGTCAAGTTGGAACTTCCCGCTATATGGCGCCAGAGCTCCTTGAAAGACTCGTAAATCTAGCGGACATTGAGATGTTCAAGCGAGTCGACATGTACGCGTTTTCTCTTGTGATGTGGGAAATTGCAACAAGATGCGATATATTCGAAGGTGGGTTTCAATTTGCCTTTACATTATAATATCTTCACTGCATTTCATATGTGAGATCTCAGTTTTGGGCTCTATATTGTATTATATATGTGAAGCATATTCAGCTTATCCATGAATATTCAAAACTGCGATTTATATATCTTTTCAACATGGAATGAAGGTGAAGTAAAATAACAACTGTTCTAGATGATAATGTGAATTTCATGTCTATATGAGGCGGTCCCAAGTATTGTTATACTCTTAATCTTTTTTCCTAAACTTCAAGGTATGCTCCAGCCTTACCAGCCGCCATTTGGAGAACGAATGACAGATCATCCGACCAAAGAACAAATTCTTCTGCTAGTTTGCAGATCGAAGCAGAAACCGGAAGTTAGGCAGGAATGGCGATCACACAGGGTAATTTTTCCATTGTTAATATCATTTGGATGAAGAGTATGCTCCACCACTATGCTACTTGAGCATATGACAGAGTTTCTTTAATTTACCTCAACATCTTTATAAGGTTTTTGTATGTCAGTAAGTAAGAAGTTTGTAATGTTGTAAAAGTAGGACCGAAAAATAAATCGAAGTTGTTCAACTATAGGGCAGTGCTGTGATATGTATTTCTTATTTATTTATTAAAAAAATTTCACCTCACATTTTTACCTTACATACTTACTTAATCACTTCTCTTCGTCCATTTCCGACCATACCTACTTGATATATTATTTTTCCAGGGCATGAGTAAATTCATCGATACAATGTCGGAATGTTGGGACTCCGAACCGGAAGCGAGATTAACAGCGAGTTGCGTGTACCAACGTATCCTTGCCCTTCGTGCGTTTGATGACATCATCGGCGACGTTGCAGTCTCACCTAAAGTGGTCGAGGCAAAGGAGGCGCTAGCGGACAATGAAGTGAATGAGATAACTGAACTAATTTCAACAGTTGTTTGACTGGAGTTAGCATAAAAATGTTTCGAATATTACATACTTCCAGTATGGTGCCAAGTAAGCCATTGATCTTTGGCCTAGAAAAGAGAGATTTGCGGGCTAGAATAATCAGATGACATCAAAATTTCTTTTAATGATTAACTTACACATTGCCGACATTGACAATGTATACTTTTGTTCATTCGTTTACTTTGTTATTTCATATATGTTCTTATTGGTTCCGGGACAACTGCCCCCGGACAATTCCCCCCGGGGGGCAGTTGTCCGGTGGGCAGTTCTCTGGGGCCAATTGTCCAGGGGGCAGTTGTCCGGGGGAAGTTGTCCTAGAACCGTTCTTATTTGATCGCCGAGTTCGATTTGATATGTGAACTATATTGGCTTTGTCTTTTATTGCATATTTCAATACATTTGCAGTGTACATATTGTTACGATGGATTTGGATATTCATATATAATTATTTTTAACATTGTTTAATTCTTGTGTTTTGATTATTTTACAAGAATGAGTCTTCCTATATGTTCACCGTTATAATAATTTGTATACATTTTTAATAAAAATTGTTTTCGTTTTCATGTTTATCGGTGCGGTAAGAAAAATTTTTGTATGGAAAATTTGAGCTGTATGTGTTTGTATAGAGTAGACCTATGCATGTTCTACGCGTTTCTTGCCAATAAACATGATTTGCCAGGATATCGTTTACACAAGCAGGTTTTTGAATGAAGTTGAGTAGCTGAATGCAGAATTTATAGTCAGTATTAAAAGATAATACAAAATGAATGGCAAAATTAAACGCACACATTTGCGGTGGTCGCCCTTCGATGACCTTAACGCATCGCTGAGAACAGTACCGTAACACTTGCACATGCTTATGGTCTGAATTACACATCCTTAAGTTCTGAATCAATTATAAATGACACCAATGTCAATATTTTAACACAAAACCTCTCCATAATACTGTAAAAACGCGTAATATATATAACAAGGCGTCGAATTATTAGGGATCGTAATATGTTGTTAAATAACCTACTTGCTTTCAAAAAATATTCAGCCTCTGGCTGTTGATGCCAAAAACAATAAAATACGGCATCGTAAAGGCATTCACCTCCATTACCGCAAGGTCATAGTATGGAGAAAGGAGTACCGGTAAGTGTTTGTTCCCTATCGAGATGGATCGATAATGTATAATATACACACACCCACGTGTAAATAATATCACAAGCAAATACAGTAGTTAAAATATAACAGTAAAATATGGATCAATTTAATATAATAGCACGACTATTCCTAATGCTGCAACCATATAAGGTACCAACGTTCTATTCTTTGAGAGGCTTGGATTTAAAGTTTACTCAGTCGTATGTTTACTTCGATGGTAATTATTGTTTTGTCCGTAATCCCATTGTACCTTCGCGCGACTCCTTTAAAGGCTACACAAATAGTTAGTTCCATATTACCAATGGAAATACAAATCATTCTAACGTAACGTTTTTCATTTGTTAGAAGAAACTGTTATCATGATCCTTCAGCAAAAAATAATCAAAATCTTGCCATATATGGACGGAAACTTCGAAAGAGATATAGAGCAAAGAGTACCACTCAATATTCCGGCGGATATAGGAAGGCTCAGACGCGATGTCTATATATGGTAGCAGACATGGCACCATGGTAGCAGGTAATGAATAAGCCCAACACGTGAAAAATCCCCTTCAGCGGGGCGGCATTGCACAAGTTGTTTGCGCGATACGATTTTCAAATGCCGCCTTTTTAGGTATAGGTTTTATAATGATGTAATTATCATTTATAATTTAGAATTCATTAAATTAAAATAAACCAGCACTATTGATATCTCTCACATGGCGGTCGACTCGTACCAAGCGTTGTTTACATTTAACTCCTTCCCTTTCTCTATCTTCTCCCGGGACGATATCAGCTGCAGTGTCCTTATAAGGAATATAACTCGTATTACGGTCGTTGCTCTTTGTTAGATGTGGAGCACAAAGACCACAAAATTGCTAAAACACCCATCTTATTTTTTTAAGTCCGTGGCTTCGCCACAATTTATTTATTTGTTATGTCAAGTAATAATAAAATTATATATAGTTCAAAAGTTCAATACTTCAATGGGTGATGGCGAGCCAGATAAATTGTAAGCACGGGGCCGAAGTTGGCCGACCCCTCCTTTATGTGGTGCGTTAATGTTACAATGAATCCCATCTCATTCAATCAATTCTCGTTGCATTTTCACGCGACCTTTACTGGAGTCTTGGACGATGGAAGTCAAGCGCTACTGACTCGAACTTGGATATGTGAGTAAAAAAGATTTGATTCGAGTCAATAAAGTCAGAGACTCCAACTCGACTTGAAGTTCACAAGATAAATTCGATCCATAGTGCTCGTCGGGCATGGGACTACTAGATGCATATTTAATTCAAAATTTGCGGTTCCTAATAAGGAGACGAATTCATTGTGCGGCCGAGGCCACGTTTTCGCGAGTGTTTAGAAGAGCACTTATGTGTTTGTTTGAGAGGCGAAGGTCACAAAAACAATGCCGTCATCTATGGATATTTAGTACGATATGTAACACAATGATCAGATAGGAGAGAAATTAATCTTTAATCTCTTGTTTGCCTTTCAAAAAGGAGAAGGTAATCTGGGCCGGTTTGACCCTGTGTAAACAATGAAGCCGACAATATTTTTATTACCAAAGTTTGCTACCTGACATCTCTCCCGCTGAGTTGAGGAAATAATTGAAAATAAAAGGCCTAATTGCACCATGTCAAAAATTGAATAAAATAATTTGTTATTTCCCTTCCCGCACGCGATTTACCCATTGTTATCGTT
>JAUELA010058360.1:0-10790 GCA_031471845.1 Boltenia villosa | reverse complement strand
CGAATCACATTTTCCGATTCGAATCAAAGACGATTCGATTCGGATTCGAAGCTTCGATTAGAAGTGCCCATCCCTATATGTAACATATACATAGAGGGGTTTGTATTCTGAGTTCCGACTTATAGGGAGTACCTGGAACAGCCCTGTTTACTTAATCAAACTTTTATAAAGTGTGAGTTGAAAAGTATTGCTATTAAATATACTTTGAATGATGAAAGGAAGTTCGATGTGCGCGAATGCCCAATGCGAGATGAAATTGGCCTTCTCAAGCAAAAGGTTGGCCCCGATATAACTTCTGAAGTTGGCGTCTTAAGCCTTTGAGCGTGACGAGTGTAATAAATAAAATATATGTTTCTCAAAACGTAGGTTCACACGGTGCTCTTGAGCGAGATACCCAATCACGGTCGCTTTGACCTACTTTCACGTACTACATAGCCTAAATCAGGGTGGTCCAACTACGGTCCCGCGGACCACGCGGGTGATTTTTAATGGCCCGTAGCGCTCATTTTGATTTATTGATCTATTGTATTTGTTTATAGAAAAAAATGAGCGACTTCAATATTTATTAAATAAGACTGCCGATTGATTTTTGGGCCCAAAAAAGGCAACATATTTTAAAAAATAATACTGCCGTATAAAAACAGGAGCAAATGCGGCTGATTTAACCATCTTGAAGCTAAAAACATCTTAAAATCTAAAATAAAAATTCGAATGGGGTATGAAACACTAGATGACTAGGCGTTTATGCCGTCAGAATATGGTTTTGATATACAAAGAATATGTAGGGACCACTTTAGTTTACAAAGTTTCCAAAGTGACCACTTGAATTGACAAGTGCCAAAATGCGTATAATGAAGGCTACCAAGAAATAGTCATAAACTATTAAAATTTGACAGTATGGTTGCTTCATAAATTTTTAAAACCTAATCATTTTTTCATCAGACATTCAACATAGACAAAGTGTTCGTGCATCCAAAATACTCATCACGGCCAGTTCCTAAGCATGACATAGCGTTGTTGAGGTTGCAAATGAAGAATGGAGAATGTGCGAGATATAGGTGAGAACTGCTGGACCAGGAGTGGGCAAACTACGGCCCCTACGAGGTCTCTTGTGCGGCCCGCGAACTTCCTTCGGCCCGCGATGTCAATTTGTGTTGTTGAAACATTTTCTCACAGAAAAACGCGTTTAACGAGACTGCAATGAGATTTCGCAGCCGTTTTGTAAACGCAAGCACATTTGCATGAATACTAATTGCGTTTTTGTGTGGAAATAACATTTAGTAAATATAGTTTTTGTAGAATGTGGCCCGCGAGAGATCTACAGATGCTCCATACGGCCCGCGGAGAGAAAAAGTTTGCCCACCTCTGTGCTAGACCATGTCATTAAATTGGCCTCGAATTTTCATTGACTTTACTTACTGTGTGTGTTTTTTTTGCAGTAAATACGTCAACTCAGTATGTTTGCCGGAGCCAGGCTTCGAATTTCCAATAAACACTGATTGCCAAATATCAGGATGGGGCGCGAAGAACTGGACTGACAGTAAGTTGGTTATTTTTGTGGGGGGGGGGGGGTAACTATAAGGATGAATTGGCACCAAACAGTTACGGATTCTGACCTAAGTTAAATAAGATACAGCTGATCTCCCTTTCACACTACGGTAGAAATTACGAAGATCTGCTCAAGTAAATCCACCCCAATGGTGATTTGTAAAGTCGAACTACCGACGTGCTTATTTGCAAATAATCATTTGCATAGTTTTACTTTGTAAATAGGTAATTCTTAACGATTCTACATTGCTCATATATGATGTTGCACCAAAACCAAAAATGCTTTTTAGTTCTATATTAATATCAGATTCCCCATATTTACACTTTTCGTACTATCGTTTGATGTGCTACTGTGCTTTTCTTTTTGAGAAATTTGTCACTTTTCGTAGTTGATTATTCATTTCTTAGTCTACACCAATAAGATTAAAGCATAATCTGCCATTTTGTGATCGATAAAGTGAAATCTTAGCATCCGCTACTTTTTTGTTAGAACGCCCGTTTCGATTCGGCAAAAAAAATCGGATTCGATTCGAATCTTTCAAGATTCGAAGTCCTAATTCCTAGTTGAGGTATCTCCCATTTCAAGATATTACGGTTAAATAATCTCTCTTATAGGACCAAGAGACTACCCTCACTATCTGCAGCAAGGAACGATTCAACTGCAAGATTTTGAAGAATGTCGTCAAGTATATGGAAGAGATCTGGGGACGAATACGACACAGATATCGGAAGGCATGTTGTGTGCTGGGGTAGGTTATTACACTATGAGGAGGAGGGTCGGATCACATGAACATCTTCCCCCCGACTTGGGGTAGGGTGGGGGACTAGCGTTGGCACGGACCGTCCCGCATGTACCCTTACGACTGAATCTTAGGTATTCGGATATTTAGCCTACGGAAATTTCGCCATAATTTAAAATATTAAAGTTAGGGGTATGGTTAGGGTAAAGTTTAGAGTTAGTGACACACAAAGATTTTTTTAATGTTGGCAAAAATGTCCCTCTGTTACGACGTCACAAACGATGGCGGAATGTCCGGGATCCGAATCTTACAGTATAATGCATTTCTCTGCACGAACTATTTTTTGACTTATGCAAACTGAAACGTAAATGCTAAAAATCAATAGTCTAAAACAGGGTGGTCCAACTTCTCTGACATTGCGGCCCACTTCAGCACTAAACTAACAAGTCGCGGGCCACGAATGAAAACTGAATTTTGTATCTTAATTTTATATTTTTTCCATGATTGGTGTCACTTTTTCAACCAATACTCTCAATCTTGCAGTCATTAGTTTCAGGGACTTTGAATTTATTAACACATAATGCTAGTCAAATTCTTGTCTGCTAATGGAGGTCTGGTGTCGAGACTTTTTTACCAAAGTGTCAAGCACCTAGTCTGGTGTTTCATTTCCCATTTGATTTCTGGTTTTAGATTTTAAGATGTTTTTAACTTTAAGATGTTTAAATCAGTCGCACTGGTCATTTTACTAAACTGCTGTATTATTTTAAAAAATATCAAATTCGCTCAATTTTTTTGTAGAAAAAATACAATAGATTATGAGCCCTAACGGGCCATTAAAAATCACTCATCGGGCCACAGGTGACCCGCGGGCCCGTAGTTGGACCACCTTGATCGCAAATATTGGAGCAGAAATTGAACACTATTATCAAATGCTCGGTCATATTCCACTCAATTTTAACTCGAAAAGAACTAATTAGAATTGGGTTCATTAATACTAACATGTTTTAGACCCGTGTCCGTTTTCATACGGCACGCTGTAGAATCTATCTTTATAAATGAAATATGAAGCTCTCCAATTTATTTGGTAGATGCCGTCATATAATTGATGACATCACAATAATACAAGAACGACAGTCCAAAATGTGATATTTCAAAAATGTAATTTTTTTCAGAGCGACAATGGTGTCGATACGTGTCAAGGAGATAGCGGTGGACCTCTCGTATGTGAAACTCCAGGCTCAACCGTCGGGAATTTGCCGTTTATTCTGTGGGGAATAACGAGCTGGGGACACGGCTGCGCGGACTCAACAAAGCCCGGCGTCTACGCCAGAGTATCGGACTACACAGAATGGATTCGAACCGTCCGCGCTGTATAAACTTACCTATATGACCTATAACCTTTGAACTATAGCCTTTATTGGATATTTTTATCAGGGCTGAACAGTTGATGAGAAATCATCGAATCTGAATCCGACTCTTTCTTGAATATACTCCAGCGACCAGACCTCTAAGTTTTTAAAATAATATAAGTAATATGTTGTTTGTATTCAGCTCACAGTTCTTAATTGTAAGCTTACACTACATACTTATCAACAAATACGTTTTACTGTATTTTTAAGTTCCTACTCATCCGTCATATACGGCTATATATAAATTTGAACGTTTTTAGGCCTTGGAATTTTGTATTATAAAATTGAAGGAAAGTTTTTTTACTTTTCAAGTTTGCCAAACTAGTAATAGAAAAATCAAACCCGATATTTTTCATCTAAACTACCGTAATTTTCCGTGTATAATACGCATTATCTTCGGTCTAAATCTCAGTCATTCTGAATTTGATCAATTAAGCAATTTACCTCAAACTTGGCAAAAATATAACAATAAATCTTCTCAAATAGATTACCGGTATTTTGTTGACATTCTTGTCATGACCGAACTTCCTACAGCACCAGAAACAGCCCTTTTATTTTCTAGACCAGCTATGTCCAACCCGCGGCCCTCGGGCCGCATGCGGCCCGCTCGAAGGTTTTGTGCGGCCCAATTGATCACCTAATTTTGTAAGATCATACTGTGTACTTGGCATTACGGCAGCAACATAAGCAAAGATATTGCGTTCATAATAGTCTTTTAATTCATAATTAAACTAAAACCGCATTGTAATAATTTATATAGTTATAATTTGGTTTGAACTTGATTAAATGTGCAATAAATTATCCGATCTTGTTGAGTTGTGCGGCCCACATCAAATAGTTGTACATTTTTTGGCCGAATCAGGCATTTGGGTTGGACATGGCTGTTCAAGACATTTACATGCCGTAATCACACGAACGTACATATACGTGATAATAATAGTTGATAAGTGGCAATGACACCCATTGACTGGAATTTAAGTAAGTACGTATATATAAGTCCTAAAGCACCCAGCTGTAAACTGTATAAAAGCGTATATACACGTCCTGCAGCATCGAAAGTGTTCAAAAAATTATTCCGTCGAATATATTTTTCTACAGCATTGTTGTAATCGTAAACAAATAATTTTAAACGAAAAATGTATTTTTTTCCTCAAACTATGGGTGCGTAATATACATGGTAATTGTCATTTTCTTAATATTTTGGTGACAAATCAAGGGTGCGTGGAAATTTATGGTATTTCACTTCTTTTATGCTATATGCTTCTTCTACTGCATATTGCATCCAAGAACTCTCTTGTTTACTCCGATCGCATATTTAATATAAATCATATTGTACGTTTTTTTACGGAACCAACACAAAATGTTGCTTAATTGGCGTCTGTAGTAATTAGGATCCAAACATTTTTGTCATTAATTCATTCAAAATAAAATGAGAAGAATATGGGGAAATTTCATACGGCTAAAGGTGAAAATTTTGCATCATGCATTCCTTATGTATTTTGTTAACTTTCTCACCGGGTCTGCTTTAGATTAGTGCTTCATAGATATGAGCTTGGAGGATATATGTGAACATGCTTGATAAAATAATTTCACCCAAATAAATGCTGTTTCTATATTATGTTGCAATATTCACCGTTTTTATCTATTCCCTCACATTTTTAAACTAAGATATAATGTTTATGTGAATATCGTTGTAACTGAGATGGTATTTATCCTCATATTATATTAATAAACTCCTGTCTCCGAACTATAATGAAGTGTTCCATAGTGTGTAACTTATGTGTAAATGCCCCTTTTACACTACGGTAGATCTACGTTAGAATTGCTGAAGAATTGCCTATTTACAAAGTAAAACTTCGCAAATGCTTATTTGCAAAGAAGCACGACGGTAGTTCTACTTTGTAAATTAGCAATTCTTCGAATTCTACCGTAGTTCTACCATAGTGTAAAAGGGGCATAAAAGGTTATACCAGACAACCTCCGGACGTGAAAATGTTTTCTGGACAAATAAAAAGCGTATAATGACTATAGAAACCGCATAAGAAATTTGATTTCTATCACATACGATCGGTGGCAACAAAAGACTCCTGGATACAGTGTGCACTAAGACAAGGGGTGGGCAAACTTTTTTCTCCGCGGGCCGCATGAAGCATCTGTGAATCTCTCGCTGGCCACATTCAACAAATACTAAATTTACCTTGAATGGCAATGACGGCGTTGAGCGGTTAAAAGATACTCCGTTAAAATCATACTCCGTACATCGTTATCATCCGTTTGCGTTTGCAACATGGCTGCGAAAGCTCATTGGTCTCCCTGAACGATTTTTTTGTGCGAAAATGTCTGAACCACACACATTGACATCGCCTTGCGAGCAAACTACGGCCCGCCAGTTATCTTGTGCTGTCCGCGAACTTCCTCGCAAGGCGATGTCAATTTGTGTGGTCCACACATTTTCGCACAGAAAAACGCGTTTAACGAGAATACAATGAGATTTCGCAGCCAAATTGCAAACGCAAACATATTTGCATGGATAATAATTGCGTTTTTGTGTGGAAATAACATTAAGTAAATATAGTGTTATGTTGAATGCGGCCCACGAGAGATTCACAGATGCCCAATGCGGCCCGCGAAAAAAAACAAGTTTGCCCACCCCTGCTTTAAAACGTATAAAACCGCTTATACGACATGAATCGTATAGAATACGGGTTAAACGTAATGTTGACAGGTGGCGAGGTTACGTCAGGTCGATATTGCTTCCGCCCCTTTGCAAACAGTCGTCAAAATTCTGGTCAAAACTGGAACATACCAAATAAACCAAGTTTCTCCCGGAAATTTTTACAACTCGCACCATAAAACGACTTTATATAGTTAATTAACGAAACTTTATGAGATTTTCATCAAAATTTATCAGCCCAAACACCACGGAACACCATTCAGCATCTGTTCTGTTTTAAGACCATAACTTTATAGGGGACTGACCAAATAAACTGTTACGTCATCCTTATTTGCTGGAACACCGTGTTTATTATTAACGATATTTACACAATGAAATTAAAAGGTTGCGCAGACTTGTTTAATCGAATGTGCTCCCTTATCAAAAGTTGTTCTTTTACAGCATGTAACAGTCACGAAGAACTGATGATTCATTCGCGATTTTTAAACTATTCATATGTAGGCATTTTTATGCCCCATACGGTAGATATATAGAAATGGATTTAATGTTACAGAGTTAAATTTTTAGATACTGAGGATCTCCAAGTAGCCTACTCGCCATTAACTAATGCCCTTTCACACTACGATAGAATTGACGAAGAATTGCTTATTTACAAAGTAAAACTACGTAAATGCTGATTTGCAAAGTAGAACAACTACCTTATTTGGAAATAAGCATTTCCGTTGTTTTACTTTATAAATAGGCTGTTCTTCGGCAATTCCACCGTAGATCAACCATAGTGTGAAAGGAGCATTAGTTAGTTTTAGTCATGAATATAATAGTGAGTTATTCCACTTCTATTAGAATGGGCGCATACTAAAATACGGAAAAAGAGTTACGGAAATACCAAGATGCCTCCCAATATATTAGGTTCTTGTTTGGGTTAAGACTAGAGGTTATGTTAGGCCTTGGCCAGTGGTGGAAAAACCTACGGATTTTAGGACACATGCAGGTCACAAGATCTATTTCAGTGGTCCGAAGTAGCATTGAAAGATTCGCTAAGTGCTATGAGTAAATGGACCGATTACGCGTTTTTCCATTCAATTTTAAATGATTGTCTCTCAACATCTCATTCAAGATTTTACTTTTTTGTGCAGCACATCTATTAATTTTTATTTGTAATAATTCTTGTTACAAGGTTTAGAGCCTAGCGATCAAAACTTGGATGAATTTAGCGGTACATGATGAGTTTAGGCCATAACTTTGTAGGGGACAATCCAGATAAAATGTTACGTCATCTTTATTTGTTGAAACAATGTTTTCATTATTAACGATAGTGGCCTGAAGTACCATTGAATGAATTTTTTAGGTGACATGAGTAAAATGAACCGATTACGCGTTTTACATTCACTTTAAATAATTTTGTCTCAACATCCCATTAAAGATTTTACTTTTTTGTTCAACAAATCTAATAATTTTTATTTGTAATAATTCATATTACAAGGTTTAGAGTCTTGTGATCAAAGCTTAGATGAGTTTAGCGGTTCATGATGGGTTTAGGCCATAACTTAGTAGAGGAAAGACCAAATGAAGCACTGTTTTCATTATTAACGATAGTGGCCCGAAGTAGCATTGAGGATTTCTTATGTGATGTGAAGGAATGGTCTGATTACGCGTTTATTATAAGAATGCTTTTTCATTATCTTTCAACAATAAAAAATCTAGAGCACAGTGACACGAAGAAATTAGACTGAACATTGCTCATGACATACTCAGGGTTGCCAATGCAGTCTGCAGTACGTATGTCTATTCCATTCCTTAATAGAGATATATACTTTGTGAGACTCTGCAATCACAGCACGGCACATTGGACAATCATTAATCTTTTTTGTACAGCTCCGACAGCAACAAACGCTCACCTTTAAACGATAGTCTCTCAACATCTCATTAAAGATTTTACTTTTTTGTGCGGACATCTATTAATTTTTCTTTGTTATAATTCTCGTTAAGTGGTTTAGTACAGTGGTCCCCAACCTGGGGTCGCGAACCAAAGTGGGGTCACTTTAACAATTTAATGGGGTCGCCTGTTAGGCCAAAATAATAGAGTTATAACTTGCTGCTATTGTTAAAAATTTAAATTATTCGACCGAAGGGAGTTCTTAGTTTGGTGAGCGGTCTCACCACTGTACGTCATAGAAACTCTTTTGCTTCCAATTTGTTCTTGTGTGGTTTTCTTTGTTAAAATTATAATTTGCTGTAAACTTTCATGGGTGTGAAATACATGCATACTATAGAGATGGGGTCGCGAGTTCGAGTTCACATAATTCGACTTTTTTGTAATTGGGGTCGCTTCAAAAAAAGTTTGGGGACCACTGGTTTAGTTTATAATGATGAAAACTTGATGAGTTATAGTCATTCAAAATCCAGGAACATTCAAACAAACAAACAAAAACTATTCGGATGAAAGCATTAAACGCTCATTTAACAGGTAATTAAATCATCTCCTATATTATATAATCGTAATGATACTTCCTGACTTTATCAATATAATAATATACGGTTTCGTAGGTGGAAATTATATTTTGGGAGCTACGAGATACCATTCCCTATGCACTTGTACGTCAGTGCACGGTCGCAAATATAATTATACGTATATGAACCGGACATTATTTTGATCAAGGCATTCTGCAACAGTGCAGTTCAACTTAATCTATGTTCACAACGCGACAGAATGCGGAAGCATATTCAAAAACTACGTTGAAAGAAAGGTAATCATGTAGCATTAGATAATATATATGTTTAGTTTGGTGATTGGATAAAATAGTATACATTTGGCTATTAGACATTACGGTGGATAATGTTTTTTTCGGAAAAGTACGACGGATTTCTCAAAAATCGGGCAACCCTAATTTACGGAGTTACTGATGAGCGGATTTACGGATTTTGCTCACTTACGGATTTACGGATTGCTTTTTACGGATTCCGTAAGTTACGGACAGACAGACTGATTTAATATCTAAATATCTATTACCTGAACCTACCCTAACCCTCCTCCCTAACTGATACTGAATTTACTAACACTGAAAATCCGTAACTCCGTAAATTAGGTTTGCCCTCAAAAATCCACTGCGTAAACGAGTCAGATTGAGGTTAGACAGCATTCTCGGTTAGAGCTAAATTTTAGATGATATAATATTACTCTGGACAACGGAGAGGGAGTCCGGGATCAGATTTTTCTCTGTTAATGAAATATACTGGGATGTACCGGACCTCCGTGTCATATTTTGTAAATATGGGAAGCTCTGCTAGCTCCTCTTCCTTCAAAATCAATGTGCCGTACTTGATCATGTGTGAACGAACTGGATTCAGATTAGACGGGGGTTTCTTTAACTGAGCTATTTTTAGCCGCCAAATATATACCTTGATTTGCCTGTTCATGCAGCATTCTGAGACGCATATTAACCGGAACCGGTACCCCTGCTTGTAACTTAAATTGATTAAATGCTACTCGTACCACAGCTTCATAGCATCGGTAAGAAATGTTATGCTATTGACATACCAGTGCCATCAGACGAGGAAAGTCATGAGGCAGTAATATTGGACGAATGTAAAATAGAACACCTAAAAGGTATAACACTGTGACGTACACTATTTGTGACGTCATAACAAATAGGCTACACCCTCTATTTAGATGTCTACGCCCCCCACTAAAGATTGTAAGTATTACGACTGGAAGGTGAAAGTAGCCATAAATGTTTATAAAAGAATTTGGGTCAACATAGGTATACTAGCATCAGCAAGGTTATGCTATTGACATATCAGGCGAACAGATAACTATAGTATCAGGCAAAGGAAAGACAGATAGGGAGGCAGTACTATTGGACGAATGTAAAATACCACACCTAAAAGGTATAACACTATGCCGTACCCTATTTGTGACGTCATAGCAAAAACACACACACATCCTATGTAGAATTCAACGCTCCACTAAAAATTGTAAGTATTACGACTGGAAGATAAAAGTAGCCATAAATGTTTATAAAAGAATTTGAGCTATCATAGGTATACTAGCATCAGAAAGGTTATGTTATTTAACATACCATGGTAGTGCTATTGGACAAATGTACACACTGTGACGTACACTATTTGTGACGACATAACAAATAGGACACACCCTCTGTTTAGATGTCTACGCCCCACACTAAAGATTGTAAGTAAGTAAAATGTTTATAAGAGAATTTTGGTTAACATAGGTATACTAACATCAGAAATGTTATTCTATTGACACACCAGTTCTATCAGACGGAGAGAAAACTATAGTATTAGGCGATGGAAAGTTAGATGGGTTGGTACGTAGTACTATTGGACAAATGTAAAATAGCATACCTAAAAGGTATAACACTGTGACGTACACTATTTGTGACGTCATAGCAAATAGGA
>JAUELA010058249.1:0-10790 GCA_031471845.1 Boltenia villosa | reverse complement strand
CTGTCCGAAATCAAATCATCATGGATCTTCAAGAAAAACGTCTCCAATGTCCACTTGCCAGTCTATCGTAATTGCGCGCAATTCTAGTTGTTTTTTTTTATTATTAGTTTGATCCTGTTGTGGTGGTCATTGATGCTGAGGGAGAAGATCGTGAACAGACAGGTAGGGGTATTGGGTTTGTTTCTCCAGGGGGTTTAGTGTTGGGTTGGTTTGAGTTCTTGAATGATTGTATATCTCTGTCTGGTATTCCTCGATCTGGTTGGAGATTTTTTCTTTGATCTTCTTGACTTTGTTTTTCCCAAGCCAACACTTTCTGCTGCTGACCTGGAATGCACCCTCTTCTTCTCTGAGCACTGGGCGAGAGCCGGAGGAGCGGACATTGTTATCAGGTCCGAATCGTCGGAGAATAAAGATGTTAGGGTGTCCTCCTCCGGCTGTATGTTTTTGAACACCCCGAGTTGACCGGGTATCTTCAGAGGCGTTAGGGCTTCCCTCTGGGTTGTTTTGATACCCGATTGTTTCGGGGTGCTCTCCGCTTCAAGGAAGACTTCTTCGTCTTCCGAATTTTCACTCCCAGTACTCAGATCGTCGTCGTCCGTTGTGTTCTCCGTTTCTTCGTGTTCTTTCTCCGGTTCTTCCTGCGTTTTTTCACTTTGCTCTTTCTCTTTATTTTCTTCAATTTTATCCTTGTTTCGGGGAAGGTCCCTTCTGATGGGGAAGTACTTGCCAGCGGAGGGTACTCCTTGTTGAGGTTGGGGCACGTGCTTTGTTTGTGCCCATTTAGCCCGCAGAATCGGCATGCCATTTCCCCTTGGCATTCTTTTGCTAGATGACCCTTCTGCAGGCAGTTAAGGCACGTTTTCTTGTAGTATTCCGCCGGCAAGTAAGTTCACGAAGGTCGATGGTACCTTCGATGGTTGAAAGTCTTTAAGCCATTCTTTGGTATAATCTTAATGCCCATTCTTTGGTATAATCTTAATGAATTCTTCCTTTGTATTTGTGGTGCCTTCTGCTTGGAATGACATGACACATTTGTCGTTTGTAAAGGACGAGAAGGACGCAGAGATCTTCCGGGCTATCAATTTCATCCCCTTGGTATCCTCGATCAACTTGAGGATTTCGTCTGCCGTATGGATCCCGTGGTCTTCAACGATAAGGGACCGGATCGGGTCACAATACTGAGCCATCTCTCTTGCTGCTGGACGGGAAGTGGTCGAGGAGAAAATCGTCGACCTATCACTAGGGGCTATCCCTATCCAAGAGGAAGGAGGTGGTTCGGGGTTGGAAGAGGACAAGAGCTTGTTTAGGACTGCTCGTGCCTTGGACGCCACGAAGGCCCGGTCGAGTTCCCTTTGGACCTTGACTCTATATGTGAGTGAAAATCTGGAGTTAGTGGTCTTTCTTTTTCGTAAAATTTATAAAAGCATTTAAAATCGATTCCATTTACTCTAACTTTATCCTGATACTGGTTGTCGGTGACGCGTCGACCCAACTTTTCACACTCATGGAGGGGCTCGGGTGTCTTGCGACACAGCTGACGTGAAATCTCTCATGGGCACTTCTAGCTGCGCCTGGTCTACTTTTATTCACGCGAGCTGCCTGCATTATCTACAGTCTGGATACTGTCCACAATACGTCGATACGCTAGCTTCGCTAAGCGCTTCAAGTTTCGTGTCCGGACTCTACTTTTCACGCGAGCTTGGAGGCGTCACAGCGACGTAGGTTAAGCGTCGAAAGTTTCGCAATCGAGTGCTCGGCGCTAATGGGCTTCGTCTTTCATCCTCCTCCCGGGGTTTGTTTCGGGTCTGCATTTTTCACGTACAAGCAGGCTTTCCTTGGTTACTTTTCCCGCACATGGGGGTGCGTCGTCGGCACGATTTTGAAACTTCGACTAAGCCGGCGTGAAGCCTCCAGCATCTTCCTCGCAGACTTCAGGAATGTCCACTGCGTGATTGATTAGCCACGGCCAGTAGAGTATCCCATCAGAGACGCTAATCGATTTCATTATCTCCCCAGGACTGTTGATCAGTTCCTGCTTCAGTTACACAGTTTCGCCTCGGACTGATATCAATCCGACGTAAGATCTAATATCAAACGCAAGATATAAGAATTCAAATTCATTCTTTGTAGTATTCTAAAGCAGAAGAGGAGGCATAAAAGAAGATAGGGTGGGACACATATACTTGATGAATAATATCAAGCATTGATGTGAATTTGAATTCAATAGTTTCTTATGTCGGATAACATCAATCGTAAAACTCGCAATATGTAATTCAATTTAATTACCAGCACCGTTATTATCGGCTGAACCCATAAAATACAAAATATGTCAATTAAAGTATGATCGCAGAAAACTAAAACAATCGTGAAGCAATATTAAATCCTGACCCACATATGGAAGGCTCGTTTGTTACTTTATCTTTAATATCTTCCAATATTTAACATATTTTATTGCCTGCATTTCACTTCAGCAACACTGGACACGTCGACACCGGGACAGGTTTTGGATCCGAAATACGGTATTTTAAAATATTACAAAATTTTAGTTCGAACGACTTAATTGAAAACATAATTGAAATATTATAATGTTGTTTCAGAATATAGCTGGGTCAGCACGTCTCTGAATCACACTTTGGCTATATCCGATGATTTGGTTGCCGCTGATTTACAAGGTAAAGGAGGTTTCCTCGTGATATATGATGCAATTAAGGATATGTGCAATTTCATATCCTTCTAGTGTTTCGTTGATCTAATCTATTTTTTCTAGTATCATGGGACAATTTCAACCTTCCAATTTACTTCTGCACTGATTACGAAACATAGAATATTTCATCGGAAGCATGTGTATGTAGTTCAGGTAAAAATTATGAAATGTTTATTTCCATGATAGTGGTTTTCATGCTTTTACTATAACATTTCATTGCTAATTTTTTTTGTGTGTTTTGTTCCAGAAAAACTCTTCGTGTACTTCGTGTACTCTCCAACGACCGATGATTTAGTATTCAACTATCTCAGGATCCTCAATGTTCTGGTTGAATATGATCTCGTTACACATCTAGATTTTGCTGGATGCTTGGAAATACCTGAGATATCTCAACAGTTGAAATAAAAATGTTCACTCGTATAAAAAGCTATCATACCAATTAAATTTAATTTAAAAATATTGGTTTAAAATAAAAGTTCACGTTAAAATTTTAGCTCGGACGCCATTTCATGATGACGTCACAAGCCTGTACTTTGTTTACACAACAATATACTCTTTGTAATCTGCATGTTTTTTTACGTACATTGTAAGGCTTGTGAATCCAGATCGTTGTCAGAAATCTTGTTATTTCTGGAATTATAGCGCCTACCAGGAAAACTGGAATTTCTCATTTGACTTCCAACTTATTGACTCATGTGTATTGGAGCTTCTGTCTTATATTTACTTGCACTTCCCAACTCTTATTTGTTATTTGATAAAAATGAAAGAGCACATACACGAAAAGCTGCATCAAAGCAGTAAACAATTAGGAAATAAAGTAAACGCTAAAAGTTGAGGCATGCCACGCGCTCCGCCCTTCCTTGTACATGCAGGACATGGGATTAAGCGGGAAACCCACGATCTGCATTCTCGACTAAGACTCGCCATGGTCGGCCTGTATTTCGTCAAGACAAGTGGTCGATCTCTCGAAAATAGGAGGCAGCGAGACCAGATTTACCTGGTCCTTGTTTTCTTTCCACAAATTTAATCCGATCCAAAGTCACATTCCGCTTTTGGCGGGAGAGAATTTTCATCCTGTTCCGGTGACATGCAGAGGCGTATCCAACAAATCAAGTGACAAGAATCCATGAAAATGGGAAACTTGTTGTTTATTTAAATATTCATATAGTCGAGTAACAACGTCGTCCAGTGAATTTGGAAAGAGGCATATGGGTGAGGCAAGGAGGTTCATTCGGGTAAGGCGCTACAATACACCAACTGACTGACAATATATTCAATGACACAGCTATATGCAGATTCTCATACCTAGGTCTGGACATCGGAACATTCGCCAAGTTGATTTCAACAAGTTAACTTAACCTCAAATCAGCCTATTAAATTATAATTTGAAGTCCTGCGTTCGAATACTCATTCGCTATCCGGTATACAATAGACAATATGCAACAAGGCGTTGACCCTTGATAGGCAGGAGACAGAATAATGAGACATCATACTAATCCATGTAACCTGGAAGAATTTCTTCTCAAATTATTTTTTGTTCTATATTAAAAAATTGATTGCTTAGAATCTTTTCTGCAATTTTGATTGCATATCAAGAAGAAAATGAAAAGTACCGCCTCCAAATAGTTGATGGAACGCGTTCCGACCCCGCTACACAATTTATCATATTTACCCTCGGAATCACCGTAAAGTCGTATCAGGCGTATACATGGCGTATGATGCGACCATGGCGGCTTGCAAGCATGTTGAACTTGGATTGCGGATGGAGGCCGGGACCACGTGAAACTGCACTGTAATGGCAAGAAGTTCAGCGTACCAGTCACTTACTCGCATCAAGGATCATATTGGGTGACATGATGTGATCAAGATTTGGGTGAATTCACAGCGTTCACAAAATAATGAAACATACATACAAAACTTTAAATTAAGCGGCAAGGATCAATATACTTGTCAAATAATAACATCTATTGAGTGTTTGTTTGTTTTCCTAAAATAACGTCGATATTTCTCAACGGATCCTGGCACAGAGTTCAAGATGAATAATGGAATAGTGCCTGACCAAAAAAGGAAATGAGCGGAATACATCCTGGTCGCAAGGCAGGTACTTATGCTCACGGCCGTATTAACAATGTCCCGGGCCCAAGGCTTCCAGATACTTTGGGCCCCTTCTCGCGCGACTTTTCGAGGGTCCATTGGCAAAATGGGGCCCTCTTAACAGACGACGTCATATCACATAATTCATCATATTTAACCATATTATATAATATCATTGGCTCTTCCGGAATGAGCTTCTTCCAGCATTACCAGGTTATTGGTGTGGTGGAACAAAAAGGGCTCCAGCCATACGGACGTCGATGCCCAGGTGAAATAAAGTCTGATTCTTTCCTTATTTCTCTTTCTATTTTGACATCCTTGACTTGTGTTTGTACATGTAGCTGGCATTTGCTCTTTTACAAAAATTATATAAGAATTGCTCAACGGCTCGTGAGAATCATTAGAGATGGGACAGAACGAGTCCGAGTAGTCGAACTCGTACTAGTCTTGAGATTTTTCGAGGAATTGGACTCGGAACGATTACTGCGAAAATATCGCTCTTTTCAACAGTACTATTGAAGCCCAATGATTACATGATTCTCGGTTCTATACAAAAGTATTGTTTCGTCACAAAAGATTGAACAGGTTACATAAAGGATTGCGCAAAGGACCTAGTAATCAACCATTTTCAACGATTCGGAGAATTCATGACGACACTGACGAGGTCTCGAGACTCGGCGAGTCTTTTTTTTTCAGTACTGTTACAAATTTCCAAAAAAGCTTTCCGCGATGACTAAACATAGAACATATAAAGAAAGTCTTTTAAAGGCGCCGTCAGAAACTTTGGCACATTACATTGTGTATAAGTGTTTACGATTTTGCTAAGATATCGTCAATTTATGGGAATAATGGCGCACCGAAGGCGCGTGCATTTTTACAATGTCTCCTCTTATTTTGATTAATTTGTATATGCGCTGTAGCATTTCCTTCAAACGCTAACTAAAAACTGAATATAAGCGCAGAACCGAGCACATCTCAGAGTGGAAATGGCTGTATGATTGACTTCGATTGCCTCTTATGGAATGAGATTCTTACACCTACAATAGTTACTAGTATGACGAAATGAAATGCGATAAAAGGGTCGTGGAAATTTTGCGATAAATTTGAGAAAATGTAACTTGGAATGCGCAATACAAATTGGTAAGTTGAAAGTAGGTTTTGTCAAAAAAACAGCGATAATTTCATAACAAGCGATAAAATTTCTCTTATAATTAGTACGTGAGTACGTGGATCCACAAAATAAGGGAGCGCAGCAAACGTTTTTTCGTTACTTCTCACGTAGTTATTCTGGGATTAATATTTCCGGGATACGTACACACATATATTATCAGAACGGAACATGTTTTTATACCGCATCCAATTCCCAACACGCCATCTCTGGCATTCATTCATTGAATAATTATGGACCTCCGAAAGGTCGCCTGGAAATGGTTAATACGGCCCTGAGCATAGGTACCTTTTTCGAGTGCCTTGCAACCTTTTCCTACACAAAGAAGATATATGGACCACGTTTGTTTGCAAGGTTTTCGAATGGACCAAGCAAATTCACGAGTGCACATCGCCATGCTTATACAGAGGCAAGGTGGTATTGTGTTAATAATCTGAATCTGTCTCACGGCCTGCGCCTCACTCTTTTTATCGTGCAACTGCAGGGGGCCTTGAAATATAGCAAATGAAAAAAAATAACCAATCTTAATTATTGCATGAAAATCATGGAATGAATTGACAATTGGGACATTTGAAAAAAAGAGGTTGCGTCCATGGAAACCCGATTAACTTTTAATATCGTATTGTAAAATAGTAGTTTTAAGTAGGTCCTGTATAGGACTATAACAAAAAATCTCTCTCAGAAGAATCAGTTACTAAATAACAAGCCATTTTGTCAAATAGGTCGCCATTACTCTTTGCAAGGGACCCCAAAAGGTCACGCCAGCCCTGGTATGCCTGTTATGTTGCCTACCTGGTTATTCGATCCACAAAACATCAACAAAATATCGATATCTGTAATATCTCAACTGAGATGAATAAGTAGCCTACATGAAAAGAACATTGAAACCAGAAATATGTCACGCTGGTTGTTTATTCGTGAAAACATGTAAGTTGTTAAGTTTGGTTGTTTATTTCGAGCCAATAAAATTTAAATTTATTTTGTTTAGATTTCAGAAGATATAATATACTTTATGTAAACACAATACATAGAATAAATTATTCCAGCATTTTGGGGAGGAAAATTCGGTTGACCTCGAATATTTTGTATAAAAGTATTACATTTTTATATACACCGCCAGTTAGAAAGATAATAAACTATCAACAAACTGATTTAACCCAGGTAAATATCATGGCCTGCTGTCATCACCACACTGTTTGTTTACTAATGAGAATCGTACGTGATCAAACATAGTTATTTGTTGCGACTCAATGATGGTTTGAATTGTTCTATCGTTTCATGATCATCAATTATAAAAACATTGCTGGTAATTTCTCCTTACAATTCTACTGGAAAAGTTGGATTTTGTCTGAATCCTTTTTGGACTCAATTTTTAAAAAGTACCTGTAATGTTCAAGGATTTAGACTTGTCAAAAATAGTATTGCTGTTGAACAGTCTCAATATTGTATTTTGATTATATAAACGTTATGCGAACTTATCCTCTTGGTAGTGAGGACATCTGACCCACGAGAGAATTTTCCGGAGAAGTGAACCGCAGAGGTTTTAGCTGACGAATGCATTCTTCTCGATTTAAAACTTCCATTCTATGCCTTGTCTGTTCTTTTATTTGCTTTGTATAGGGCCTATCAATAAAAATTACCCTTTTACCTGAAATTATGATATTAAAACTATATGCCGTTTTGTTCAAGAAACTTTGAATTCTTCAATGCATTAGTCATTCCGTACAATATGGCCAATGAACTTCCAGTTGCCATAATCCATTCAATAAGAGCTGCCCACCATGATAATATTGCATTCAATACATGTCAATAGATTTTTTCAGTTCGAAAATTGACGAAAATGTTTATCTTTTCCATGATTACCCATGGCATGTTGATTTTCCCTTTCGTCCGATATATTGTATAGCCAGCTATCATTCCAATAATGTAAGCTCCGATACGTATGTAAGGTTTGGCATACAAATCATACTGATAGGCTTCTTTCAGTGTTACTCCATCACTGGCGTTGACAAATGCACAAAGCCTGGGGGGAAAAGAGTAAATTAATGTGAGAACACAATTCCAAATTCCGTGATGTTAAATACTCCAATTCAAAATGGAATCACAAGCAAATCAGGCTGTCTTTCATACACAGTCACAAGTGTACCAGTGGTTGCCATGCTGTCCGTTAGAAAGAAGAGTAGAACTCACATTCCTATTTTAGGCCACCTATTTGAAAGAAATTAGACTACGTGGGAAGATGGCACAAACACAATGACAAAATGTTGTTAACATTAATACATTATAATAATAAGTCAACGTCGAACAGAATTTTGGACATAAATTAGATATTTCTATTCACCTGTACAATATTAGATGGAAAAACGGCGAGAGAATGTAAAATTGCATATCGTAGGACAGGTACCATGGCCATCCCATACATTGAACAGAAATATGAAAATAGTGAAATCATTTACCCTTTGTTATTTCTCATAGAATTCTATTTATTTATTATAATTATTCAGTTTTAACTTTTTCATGTAAGTGATTTGATGTTTAATTCTTATTTTTAATTCATTACATCAAATTTCAATACAATAATTTCCAATGTCTAACGTGGAATATCAACTTCCCAAATTTTCAATAGTTCTTTGGGTTCTTTTGTAATCTGTTCATACATTTGTAAAATTGTAAACAAACTCACAGCGTTTTGAGCAGAATATAAATTATAGATATAGAGTAGGTTGCTCCACCAGTCATCTTTGCACGATTCATAGTAGGAATTTGACATCGCATTATAAAACGGACCTGAGCCCATCCAACGTAGTATACTGATGGAAATAGTATGCAGTAGGCATACGCGGATGTCAGGCTTCAACGTTAATAGAAAATGGCATTCAACATCTAATCTTATCAATGCACTAAATAAAACCAACTAGAGCTTAACCTGGGTTGCATGCACCCCCAAGGGGTGCAAGAGCCAGTTCTTGGGGGTGCGGGAGAAGGGTCCACAAAATAATCATTTTTTTCGTTTTACTGCTCATCATTTCAAATCATTAACCACAGTGATTGTCACAAAAGTAAACATTTCACGAGGATACATGGTAAAATGCGTAATCAATCACGATTAAGCTGAGATAAACCAAATTCGTGATTAGTGTAATTTTTTTAACATTTTAAACTTTTGTTCGTATTGTATCAGCTGCCGAATCGGATGGTAGAAAATGCAGAACCATTTTCAACTGATTCTAATATGGACTACTGCAGTAGCCTACGAGGAGCGTGTCCCCTCCTCTAGCCTCGTTGATTTCTAAACTATTTGTAAATGTATACAATCCTCAGAACAATACTAAAATGTTTGGTGCGAAATTGCATTTTCCGATAATTTTTTCTGGTTTCATATAACAGCGATGGATATAGACATGTACCAAATGTAAGACTACACATGGCCCCTACTAATAGTTATCTGTCACATATTTTACAAAACGCAAAAATTTTGGGCGCCTTCGGCGCGCATTAGCCACTTTTTCTGTTAAACTTTATACATTGTCGCTTTGAATTAGATTAACATAAGCGTATGGGAGCGTCCTTTGTTCAGCCTTTATGAAAGTGTATACGTGTAGGGTTCACTCATACTTCCGAAAAATTATTGTTTTTTCACGTATGCGCTGGGGGTGCGGGATGGAGTTTCAGGATCACAGGGGGTGCAGGGATTCAAAAAGGTTAAGAACCACTGAACTAGAGTCTTTACCGAATGTATCTATGTAGATAAGAATTGGTATACTCAGCCACCCCGTAGACTTCTTTAGTTGTTTCAAAGTGAAAAATCCACCGCGGCAAAAGAAGAAGGTATTGCTATTGCTTTCATTTCAGGATGCTTCCTAATATAAGACCTTTTTTGAGTTCAGTGCTGTTATCTGAATTCAAAATGAGTTAACGTATTTCACTTTAAAATAGAAATCAGAATAGTTTGTGTATCCACACCTTGTAAATTCCATCAATTTTTCAAAACTAACCAACCTGTTTTGTATAACATATAAAAGAAGGAATGTCCCAAGATCACCAATGTCATGGGTATGAAGCGTATACCGTCCACGACTGACATGTTATCCTTTTGTTTTGTCATATCCAATATTTATTTTCTTCCCATTTGTAAAAGCAGAAAATGATGGAAGCAATCTAGCGTTGATTCCTGTGAAAAATACACGATTCCATTCATTACTTCATAATGGCACAATAGCACTACCACGATTCATTTTTTCAGTGCCATCAAGTAAACATGTCTTCAGACCTAGCGTTTCATAATCGTTTTCCAAGTTTTCTGTGTCCTCATTTCTTGAATTCAGTTTTCTTTGGACGAAAATTATGTCATAAGCAGTGGCGCATATTAGAAGCAGGAGTAATATTGAAGTGATAACTCTGAATAGATGAACAAAAAATTATGCGTATGGGAAAATGCAATGGAAATGAAACTAGAATGTTTAAAAAGAACACGCACATTCCAATGATATCTCTCGTATAAAGTTCTTTTGGTGGTTTCGGACATATTGCTCGGTACGCTGCTGGCAATGTTGTTTCGTTATTTTCCGCGAAGATCATGAACACAATTTCAACTGATTGTTCGTTGCAAGTAGAGGGAAGGATTGACCAATTCTTAATCCTGGTGAAAATCCCAAATGACTCAATCAACTGTTGCATGAAAGAAAATAAATAATCATGTCCAATTTCAATTCTTTCCTACATTATACGATTGGTAACATACAGTATATTGATCTCCAAGGTACATATCACACCACTGGCCACTAAAATTCTTCGATTTACTTTGGATACATTCTGAACAACCCA
>JAUELA010058141.1:0-10799 GCA_031471845.1 Boltenia villosa | reverse complement strand
ATAATGGACGGATGATATCTCAGCATCGAGATGAATCGAAGAATATTAGGGGTCTAAAGATTGAATGTTAATATTTCAATTTGAAGCTATTTTAAGAATTGATTGTTTTCACATTAAGAGAAGTCATTATTTTACTGTAGTAAATTTTGGTTTCTACACAATTTTCGGACCTTGTCTGACAAACTAAGTTCAAACAAAATTATAATTTAGGGAGCATTTCTCCATATCTGGAACCACTTAAAAAGCATTTCTCCATATCTGAGAAATATATTAATATTCAAACGCTGTGATTGTGTCCAAATACGAACCATTTTCCAATCACAGTTGCTCAAATGGACACGAAGTTGGACCAAATGATGACGTTGTTCGAAACTTCGTTTACGAAGATCCAGCAGCAATATAGAAACATTTCAAACTGTCAAGGTACTTGAATTTTTTTCGTGTTTTATACCTATGTTATTGCAATTATTTCGAGACATTTTCTTTATTCAAGAACTTGAGAAGCGACTGAGCCAAGCTTTTGAAGAATTGAACCAAACCAAAGATCAACTGAACCAAACCAAGAATCGATTGAACAAGACCATGAATCAACTGAAACTGATCCAGGATGAACTGCTTAAAACCGAGAAAGATAATAAAAAACTGAAACAAGGTATTTATTTTACGTGAAAATATATTTTTATAACGATTTTACTATCCATTACTAAGTATTTCTTGACCTACTTTCTTGTTTTTCATGTTTGAAGATTGAATAAAATTTTCAGGTTCTTGCAAAGTCTTCTACGGGGATAAATGTTTCTGGGCTATTGTTCAAGATGAACGAATTGTTGATTACCAAGAAGCACGAAGACTGTGTAAACAGGAAAGGAATGGCGAACCAGCGGATATATTTAGTCAAGAACACCAGAACATGTTGATGAATTACGTTCGTACGTTGATGACTTCATCGCGGGATCCCACTCGGTTATGGGTTGGAATGACATTTGAATCAAAGGTAAATACGAAACATATTTGATAAACCCTCTCATGATATTTTATGAAATTTTCGAAATATAAAAGTCTGAAAATATATTTCACCATTTCAGTCAAATTAAAAAGTGTTTTATAAGAATCCTGTTATGATGGCCAAACTTTGGTGGATTATTCAAATTCTAGAAATTGATCCCTTTTAAAATTTGGCAACGTAGTCTCAAATATTTTCCTATAATCAAGTTTTCTAACACTCCTGAGGTTAATAGTTGGTTGAAAAGTTGTCGAATTTTCTGCAGAATTGTTACAACGCATAAAACCTTCATGTTGGATTCCTTCCGTATTTCATCAGATATTCAATCTGAATCAAGGTGCAAGATATCGCCTGATATTATTTTCGTCTTAGAACTACAAATGACGGAATGAAGTAGCGGATATACTTTCATTTTCATCATTATTTCACCATTGAATATCGTGATTTGGGAAAACAACCAACTTATTACAAATATTTGAATTTTTTTTAAAAAGATTCTGAAATTTTCCAACGGAACAAGATCCTCCAACGAGAGTTGGTTTCCAGGCGAACCAAATCTTTCAATAGGTTTCACGCAGATTGTTTTGGGTGTGGACAAGAACCCAACTTCTTCAAGACAAGGAATATACAGCCGCTCTCCTTCTTCCAAATACAACGGAGTGATCTGTCAGATTTGATTCCATTATTTACAATCGAAATGTTCATGTATAAATAAAGTGGTTCAAGAATATTTTCATTAAAAATAATTCGTCTTAATTGTTTGCCTGCTTGTTAAAATTAAATTTATATCTATTAAATATATTTTAAATTTTTCCTATTTTGGTTCATTATTGCAATATACAGGACATTTTTACACTATTCACATCCTTTGATAAAATTGAATAATGCTTTGCTCTATGTTGATGGTAATATGATGTTTCTGATGGATGCAAACATATCACGTGCTATATAATTGAATCGAGCTCGCTATGCATGCATTGCTGTATTATATATATATGATATAATAATATAAACAGACTTTAGTTCTAAAATGAATTGTTCATTATATTGAGACTAATCTAAGGTTTCTTATTGACTCATATAAATCACATAATAATAGTAATAATCAGTCTCAATTGTTTGCTTGATTGCTGAAGTTTATAATTGCAAGATACATTTAACCATAATAATGTATTCGCATCCTTTGGTAAAATTAAATAATGCTTTTTTAGTTATGTTGATGATAATATGATGTATCTGATCAATGTAAACATATATTTTGAATTATATAATTCAATCGAGCTCACTATATACGCATTGCTGTATATATGTCTGTATAGATCATGAAAAAAATTTCATTGGGAAAAAGGCTCAAAAGACATGGAATGAAAAGGTTAGGTTTATTGTTAGAAGGTTAGGATTTCCTTCTGTGCAATTTTTTTCCTACAACATATTATACATGGTTCCAACTTCAAATGGACGCAGTGACAAATGTTTCTGTCATAGAAATGCATCCGTAACTGTTATTATTGCTGGCTGTCTTGGTACTAGAAGAGAAACTGTCATGTCTGAGATTTCATATACACACGTATGCACGAACATACACGTTGCTTTGAGTAATGTATCTATCCAAGTGACGCTTCGTATCCTAGAGAATGAACCTAATCCCGATTGCTCTCATAAAGTTCCATGTACTACATCAGGGGTTCTCAACCTTTCTTATGCTCCACGCCATTAAAAAATTAAATATGCACTCGCACCCCTTCGAAAGTAACAATTTTTTTAAGATAAAGAAGGTGAATTTTTTAAATATTTTTTTATATAAAAGCAAAAATAAAACATGTATATATATGGGCTTCTTGAACTTGGGTTAATTTGATTAAATTTGAGAATTAAATCTGAGGAAAGAAAAAAAAGTATAACGGCTGATTGGAAGAATAAGTATTGTAATACTATTAAATATATAACACACACACACACACAAAAAAAAACGAAATGTAACTCTCTCTCTCGCACCCCCTGAAATGCTTTCTCGCACCCCTGTACTTCATGATCATAGCAGGTAATGGCTTTAACATAAACCGATGAGATATAGAAGGAAGCTTTTGCACTGGACAAGCATACATATAGTTATTTAGAGATTCATTCCTCATAGGTTTGCGCCATATCTTTCACCAGGAATCAAATCACAGTTGCTTTGACAATTTATCCCGCATGTTAGTGAACTTTACCAACAGAGATTTTTACTCGAACAAACAACATTGGTCACTACAATTGTAAACGTTGGAAGTGAAACCCATTGATTCATCAGATTATGAAAAGTGATGAATCATTACTGTTGAGTTGGCATCGAACTGAATCACGTGCAAATTAGACAACAACAACATCAACGCATTGTCTAGGCTACTTATCATATTACTTATCAGGATTGTGTTTGAACAAGTGATTGAGGATCATGTAGTAGACTTTCTTGGTCTGACAAGTCACTGATGCAGAGTTAGTTGATGCAAAGAGAGATTCGAACTTGAATGTATGGAAGAATGAAATATATTCGCAAGCAAAAATCAATTTTATCAGAACTAACTTAAACATTTTTATATTTATTTATTAACATGTAAAAAGAAATATGAGTGTCTATAAGCGCTTTGAAGGATAAATGTAAAAATGGATCAAACAGACGATGAATACAACGCGTATGAAGATATCAGTGACGCAAGAAGAGAAGGACACGTCAGCATTCAAGGTAAGAATAGAGTGAAGCAAGTTTTTTTCTCTTTATATTAGATTGAGAACTATCGAGTCAAGCGGCAAAACATATATTGATGAATATCACACAATAAATCACTGAATTCCATACCTGTTAGGATCTGGAAGTATAATGAACGTCTAACGTTATGCTAATTAAATCCCATAGACCTATTAAACCTTATTGATCTATAATTACAAAGTAACAAATGATGTCACAAAATATACATGTAAACGCGAAGAAACGATAATGAAATAAGCTGGCTTTGGAAAATATATCAGCTTCAGTTTTTGATTGATAATTATTGTTTCATTTCGAAATATGACATTAATTAAAAAATCACGTATTAAAACACAATAGTAGTCGGCACGGATCCTCAGCAGTAGTTTTCATTTACTTTACATTCAATCATTTTCTACAAAGATAAAGAAAACCAAATTGGAGGAAGCAATCACATTTATTCGCATGACGTCACAGAATATGATGACGTCACAACAACGACAAATGACGTTGGCTATGTTGAACCTATTCCAGTAAGGAAAGGAATGTACTTGACTCCCACGAATCAGAATCTTGTCCCTGAAGTTTCAATGTACGCAACATCAGGTGGGTGTGGGAAATTTGATTTATATCAATGTATTTAGTACTTGTTTTTTGTGGCAGTGGTACTTATTCCATGTACATGGTACTTATTTGCGACAGTTGTACTTATTCACGACAATGGTACTTAATAACGGCAGTCAGTGATACTTATTCACGACGGTGGTATTTATTCATGACATTGGTACTTATTCAAGACAATGGTACTTATTCACGACAAGGGTACTTATTCATGACAATGGTACTTATTCAAGACAATTGTACTTATCCAGGACATTGGTTATTATCCACGACAGTGGTACTTATCAACGTCAGTCAGTGGTACTTATTTATCACAAAGTTATTTATTAACGGCAGTCATACGTACTTATTCACGACAGTGGTACTTATTCATGGCAGGGGAACTTATTCAAGGCAGTGGTACTTATTCACGACACTTGTACTTATTCAGAACATTGGTTATTATTCACGCCAGTGGTACTTCTTCGCGACAGTGGTACTTATTCACGGCAGTGGTACTTCTTAGCGACAGTGGTACTTATTCACTTGAGTAGTACGTATTTATTCATCCAACGGAGTCGTTCATCCCAAACTAAGAACAATCACTCGAATCATTTTGTCGCTAAACGTAATTAATTATTTCATATGTTTACTAGCCATCAGTCTAGTGACTAGTCTATCTTGTGAAATTCTGTAAATATTTTGCAGAGTATTTTCAAAAGGGCAAAGAAACTGGCATCTATATGATCCCAATTCATCTGGGAACTGTCGCGGGTCCTTCAACCCAAAGTAAGACTTTAATATATTATTCAGATTTGCTATATATTCAAATTATTAAGGGGACTGTTCTGTAACTATGGTGATTTAAATCTGTGAGGTACTACACTACACTACATTGAACGAGAATTGGATAAATAATAGGATGAAAATAAATAGAACATACGTTGTATGGTGAGCTTGGAATAATGTGGTAAATACAAATTCATCTTAATTCTGGGTTTAAACTCCAAAGAACAAGCTTTGCCATGTGAAACCGAATATCAAAACCAAGATGATTATATCCAAGATGATAGCACATGATTACTGTGTTTTGTAAAATTCATTACAGGTGACCCGTATTATTCAACGATCAAGGAAAATGAAAACCACCATAACCAGTCAGAGTCGAAGGACAAACAACAGAAAGGTGACAAAACATTTAGTTCAACTCCATGTTTGAAATCATCCATACGTAGCGACGCCTTTACACGTATTTGTTCACTTCCGCATTAGCATTATAATCTTAAATAAGGAGGATATGTCTGTTGCTGGAACCATACACATCGATTCATTAACATGTACGGAGTGAGGTTAACATCCATTTTCATTCCCCAATATCATTCAACAAAACTTACATTGCTTACACTAAAATTCTAGGCACAGATCAGTGAAAAAATTAACTTTGAAACAGTATTAAATCAAAACATTCACTTCTACCCCATGCACACTTTGGTACCATTAATTACCTCATACATATAAATGTGTGGAGAATTTTATATAAATTAGGCCTATAAGAAAAGAGCTTACTTGATACTCAACACTTGAAATGCAATGATAATTATTCATGCTCTTCATACAATTAGCCTTGATATTGATTCCAAAGCGAAGTAATGTTAAGGAACAATATCAGGTGAGGTTAAGGCAAATGTGGTTCCTTGTCATTGCCCATGAAATGATTCAATTAGTTGCGCATTTCCTTTAGCGTATGTTGAGTGTAGTAGTGTCATATATTATTAATCATTTATTAAACAGTCTATGATTGGGGATGAATGATGCGTCATCGTTTGTATTGAGTCGACTTTCTTCATTTTAAATTTACATAATATTACCTACAAATGACTGTTAAAGTACCTATGATACCGTATTGGTATAAATTTTTGAAATATTTATGCGGATGTTTTAAAATCACTTACTTCGTTGACAGAATGGAACTGGAAGATAACTATCAGCTTGGTCTTCCTCTTTATTCTTGTTTTTGGTGCTGCAGGAGTTGGGATTGTTCTGGTTAGTAGATTAGTTTTTTGTCCATAGAGATCTATTGATTGGTTGTATATTAACTATGTGGGCGATGACTAACGAAAATTAAAGTCGACCTCATGCATAGAAGGACTTAGAGCAACTACTTGAATGAATTAGGTTCATGACGTCATCGAATAATGACGTCACAAAACATTTATCCTATTATCCTCAACAAATTCCCTTGATTCCAAATATTTTTATACTAAATAGGGTTGGTTCGTGGAAGACACGTTCGATCATTACACACATTATTCTACATTTATTTCCTTACAGGAACTAAAATCACAATCGACTTTATCTGGTGAGAAAGAGTTTTGAAATTACTCGTGTTGGAGATAGTTTTACTTTTCTTCTTTTTTGTTACCAACAGGTGAATCAGCTGGTCGAACATCAAACCTCACAACAACCTCGTTAACTTCGAATTCAACAAAACCTGTGACGACTTATCTCTCTGAAGCAACTATTACTACTATGGAATCAACGACAACCAAGAAAGGTCAACAATGCCTTGTTATTTGTGCTAAAATAAGTATAACATTCATGTTGTGTAAAACGAAGCTTCCAGGATAATGTGTTCCATAACAAATAACGATGCTTCCAGGATGATGTGTTCCATAACAATATGATTGAGTGATACATTTTATCGTATGTGTGACTAATTCAATATGACAAAGTAATTGCTTACGGCTTTACAGTCGTGTGTTGATCAATTGATATTTGAATTGTCTTCGCGATGAGTTTTTAATTTCATGACTATGGTGGAGATGGAGATTCAAACCCATAAAACAATATTATCGATTTTTACAAAATAAATGGCGATGATGGAGATAAAATAATTTGTTTGTTGAATAGTTACCTTCCCAGTGCCGACAGCAGCGCCATCAGTGAATCTCCCAACTACTGGGTCTCCCAACATAGAGCATGAAATAACAACAACAACTAAGGCTCCAACGACATCATCAACTACCACGACAACAACTAATGCTCCAACGACGTCATCAACTACCACTACAACAACTAATGCTCCAACGACGTCATCAACTACCACGACAACTACTAATGCTCCAACGACGTCATCAACCACTACAACAACTAATGCTCCAACGACGTCACCAACTACCACTACAACAACTAATGCTCCAACGACGTCATCAACTACCACGACAACTACTAATGCTCCAACGACGTCATCAACCACTACAACAACTAATGCTCCAACAACGTCACCAACTACCACTACAACAACTAATGCTCCAACAACGTCACCAACTACCACGACAACAACTAATGCTCCAACGGCGTCACCAACTACTACGACGACGGCTTCGACCACAGCATCTACTACCATGCCAACAACAACAACGAACAAACCCAACATTGGAGGTTTGATGATGAAGAGCAAGTGACATTTCAATCCTTGAGACCCCAAACAGCCTCTATTTCTTATCATTTTAGATCATAATCAAGTAATAATCAAGTCATTTCATGAGAGGAATTTTAAATAAAACTTAAATATCCTCTGATTTATTATATTCACCCAACGCAGTAGGCTATGCATGAATTATATTATTAACAGTTTCCTACCCTATGTTTCACAATATTATATATTTATCAAGGCCATAAGTTTCCTTAAGATCATTCTTACTTTCCTCTCTAAACGCTTTAGGTTAATGAATCTCCGGTTATACTTTCATGCAATTGCAATTATTAAAACTATTTATGAAAGAAAAAGGTTGAATAATCCTTAATAATATTCATTGTACTGCAATGCATGAGTACGGAAAATGCACACCTAATTGCGGGTCGCCTATGTGACATCATCGTATCGATGACGTCATACGGAACAATGCGAATTATTGTCGGAACTCTATCAGAGACCTGTTGATGTTCTTTTGTAACAATTTATAGTTTATTACATTAGAATAAAGCATATACACCAAAATGATTCCACATTTTAATAAAACTTGACTAAATTTTTGCAACACATAACCATATTTTGAAAACCTTCAACACTACATTTCTCCTTTCCTTGTAAAAGCATCCGCCATTTTACATACAGGCTGCAGCGACCAGGAAGTGTTTTACTTGGGCAGATGCTTCTGGACAGTGTTGGGACAGTATACGTTCACGTCAGGAATTACGCGATGTCGTTTAGTTGCTGGAGATATTTCAGATATCTACGATGCAAATCATTATATCCTAATACTGAATCATCTACAACAAGAAGGCCTCTCACAAGACATAGATTTGTGGCTTGGAACAACTTATGATACTTCGGTGAGGATTTGTACCTAGAGCTTGAACTACATTTAGTTGGTGGCATATGTAACCACATGTTGATGGAAAATATAGAATATGCATCCATGCACATGTATTGTGTATATTTTTATCCCGCAAAGTTTCAATACAAATCCAGAGAAAGAGTTTCAGCTTCGTTATATGTCACACGAGTTATCACCTGCACATGCGCGGATTCGGTGGTCCATTGTGACGTAAGTTTCTGCGTGACGCGACAACTCGCATATAGATCAATCTCGTCTTATCCCCCCTATAATTTTTGATATGCCTACGTCACTCGCTGATGACGTCATTCAAAGATTTATGCTATCCACTATTCCGGCAATAGCAACCGAACTAAGGCATTCTCGAAACCCAAATTTTACACCCGCTATATTAATTAACTTTACTACCCATGACTTGAATTTCGTCATGCGTTTCTACTAGTTTTATCTTTCATCATCCTAATATATATCTCCATTTTTCTTACAAGTCATTGACCGTCAATGCCCAAGATTCATCACTTCATTCTCCGTACATCAACTGGATGATTGGCCAACCTTCCGCTTCCTTGCAAGATGGAAATATCTTTCTACGAGCAACATCTAATACTATAATTACGAACCAATCTCAAGGAATGGGGACAGCATTTCTGCTCACGACAAAAGAAGGAGTTTTATGTCAAAGACGAAAAGTATAATTGTAGCGACCGAATACGATATTATTCCCTGGATTTCCACCTTGTGAAGCTTCTGTTTGGAGCCTTTGTCTTTTTGTCGTTTACGCGTAGAAATGAGTTAAATTCTCAGCAAAAATTTATGTTTTTAATCAAAAGAATTACAATGACAGGTCAACTCGACTGAGGAATCGAATCAGTTCCTTACGGTAAAAGAATTATAAACATGACAGCTTCACAATACCATAACTTAATAACAAGAACGATAATGATCAATACAAAAAACACGCATGAGGACAATAAATTAAATAGCAATAAAATAATGCAGGAGATGAAAAACATCAACTGACACGAGGACAGCAAGACTGCTGTCAAACAGGCAAGAACTCGGGGAAATATAATTGGAAGTGCAATGTGTTACTATAACAAAAGTTTAACCAGTAGGTGACCAAAAGAAACACACACCTTACCCAATATGTATATATATCCCGTCATCCGTAAGAATAATATCTACAAGGGCCGTGAAGTCGGTAAAATATAATTTTACAATCGAGTCCATCCATTTATATAATCGTTGACTCCGACTCAGCATAGTTGATAATTTTCGGAAATAAATAAATCAGAACAAACACATATAATAGATTCTCCAACACGATAATTTCAGAAGAATAAATCTGATTGTTTTAAACAAAATTGAAAACTAAGATCAAGTGACCTTGACAAAAAATATAACCTTGATAAAAAAACATGAAGGTGAAATTTGAATCCTGGCATTATTCCTCCGGGATTCCTACATTCCGAATTTCAAATCGGCCTAAGGATTAATATTCAAGTTTTAAAGCAGTGATGGATGTTCATAGTGATTATATATAGTCTTGCATTGCAGATTGTGACTGTGATTTCATATTCATTTCTTTGTTGAATTATTATTGTTTTTGTACAACTCTTTATTATGTAAATATTTGAAGTATTATGATGCGCATGTACTGGAACTTTTGTTGTGTTGTTGCTAAGATGCTTTGTATCTGATAAAGTTTTACTCATTAAAAATGTTGCGTGGTATATTTGTTGATATGTTCCGTAGTGTTAGGCAAGATAGTTGAGTCCGCGCCAACAGTTCAAAATACTCTTCATTCAAGTCTACCAAGTCAACAGAAATCATCATTATAATAAAGCAAATAAAATCAAACCGGTTTCTAGCACTGATAATATAAATAAATTATCGAAAACCTAAGTAACAACGCGTAGCTTTAATACACCCGGGGCGATGACAGTTTTAGCACGAAAGCATCTCGGAGATTAACATATATAAATGTTTCTGGGCTATTGTTCATATTGTACAAAATGTGAATTACCATGAAGCAGAAATTCTGTGTAAACAGAAAGTAAATGGCGAACCAGCGGATATATTCAATGAAGTTCACCAGAATATGTTGATGAGTTACGTTCGTACGTTGATG
>JAUELA010057919.1:0-10802 GCA_031471845.1 Boltenia villosa | reverse complement strand
GAAATTATTTCAGGTGGGCTGCGAAGCAGGGCAATATGTTACAGTACAAAAAGCGAATACTTTTATCAACGCGTGTTTAGTATTATTGAGTAGCATTTTAACAGTAAATTGAATGCGTTGTTAATATTTTATTGATTTCTCACAAATATATTTTAATTTTTTTCGTTGTCATTTTGCCACAATACCTTATAGTGGGCCTCCAAAAATGTCAGTAAAAGTGGGCCGCGAGTTGAAAAAGGTTGAGAAGCATTGCTATAATGCTTTTTCATTCACTTCACGAAGAAAGTCAGTGGTGCCCACGGGTGTCAGTTGAGGCCCCTCTAGCAGATGACTCTCCTGGTAATATCCGCTATCAGCGGTTCGCATCGGAGCCGTATTATCTATTAGGATGAGTGGATTGAAGCCTACAGGCCTGTAGGTGATAGGTGCCCGCGAATTACGAGGAAAGTTTTTAATTGTTGGTTTTAAATTATGTATTTTTAAAAAATAATTATATTTTTATTCACTTCAAAAATATTACAGTATTGACCAATTATACTCTCAAATTAAATGTGCCAAGTCTTCGTCTCATGCAATAAAAATATTTGAAAAAAAGAGTAGAATAGCAGGATCAGGTTATCAGATGCAGTGGGGTGAAAGATTGAATTACCAAAGGGGTGGGGAAATCCTACCTAAAAGGCTTAGGTCCCGGCCATTTATTATATGCCGGCCATGGTTATTACGGCCCTGCTCCTAATTCATTTTAATATGATTGGATAGTTGATGAAAATAGTTTGCTAATGGTCGTTATAACATGATAAATTTGCCTAATTGAATTCCCTAGAGATGCTTCGTTCGTTTATTTTTTTTGCGAATCTACTTTGAAAATATTGACGTCACCTTTGCCCAACAATCTGCTGCGCTAGTTATGCATTCATGGCAATCTTTGCGTAATCAGATTACTTATGACGCACGCAGGTTGCCATCACAAGTAATGCGCCAGAAATTACTTCGTGTTTACCTGAACGCAATTTGAAGATGCCAATTTTTCATATACTTCCATTTACACCTATATAGAACTCTTGTTTACAACCGTTGTACTGTTATGCTAAAGTCATTCGTACCTTTGTCTATTGGCAAGTAATGGAGTTTTTTATTTCAGTTTTTCAGCAATGGAATCAGTATTAACAACAAGCAGAGTTGTAATGACCCGAGTCGCATTCATGGTGTGGCTCGACTAGACTCGAGTCTCGGCGCTTAAAGACTTGACTTGACTGGAGTCTTGAAATAAAATGACTCGAGGTAATATACTCGAGTGTCGCATTGAACAGATGTCGATTTAATTACATTTTCTCGATCGGTCTTAGATAGTATATGACATAACAATGCATTTATGGTTCGCGCATATCTTGATTCTTCAGCAAGTTAAAGCACGCTGTCGGGTTACTTTTCTTTTGTAAGAATCGTAACGTGAGTTGCCAAAGTATTCAGTTCAGTTTTGCACCATATGGATGTTTTATCGGATTCTTTTAATCCTTCGTGAAATACTTCATGACTTGAAATGGACTCGATCATTTTTGTGACGGACTCGACTTGACTCGTAGAAGTCAATGACTCGTACTAGACTCGACCATGCGATTGAAAAGACTTGACTTGACTCGAGTCTCTAGATCCATGACTCGACTCGAGATTCGACTTTGGTGACTTGATCCTATCTCTTGAAACAAGGCACAGACATGTCAATCTTTTGCGTTGAAAATCCGCATTCTGGGCTTTGAAAAATCATATTAAATCGTATACCGTCCACAGAAATGTGTACGTAAGAGGAACCTAGGTTTTCTTCAATCGTGACGGGTACGCGAGGAGGAATTATCAATCGAATCAATTTTCATGAAGACGTAATCAATCACTGGAATGTTTAATTGGTGATTTGACTAATTTTCGATAAATGCCTTCATTAGAACTGCGAGAATCTTTCTTTTCAGTTACGCGAGCATGATATTGATTTTTGGAATATTTTGTCTGGATTTTTTTGCCTCGCTTACGTTAATTCTTGTTTATTCATACTTAGGATTATAGCCTCTAGCTATAACAATGAGCATGAAGCGATGTTCCAGAGAGATGTTTTAACCCGTAATTATGCCTTGTCCAATGGTATTACATGCTCATCTATCCTTACAAGCCCGCAGACCATTTTTTTATGTTAATTTATCGATTTATAGATTGGAGGATGAGTTTTTAGTCCGTGGATAGTATATTTTTAGCCAATTAAAACGACTCGAGCGGCGAACAAATGTGTTATGTTTGATCAATAGCTTTGTTGAAGGAAGTGAATTTATTTCTAGTGCACCTTCTGCTCTTTTACAAACCTACCATGTATTGTTGTTTGAAGGTTGACACGGAATGGATTTAGACCCGCAGACACAGAGGAATTTTATCGAGTAGCTTATGAGAAGTTAAAATAGATATAATTACATGTCAAATGGTCCGAGTTTTAAAAAAGTAGTAAAAGAATTATTTTCATGTTTTTGTTCTTATTAATTTCATTTATGTTCATGCAAAGGGCGTTGTCACAAAGTTTCAATAATACTCAAGTGCATTGCAAAATCGCGGTGACAAAAATGTGATTAAATTTCTCGAGATATTCTCATAGAGATTAACGAATTCGTCGGTCGGTGGCTTTTGAGAATTGATTTAATATGTATGTTTGGTGGCATATTTAATTAGTAATATTGTGAGTATGCGAAGTAGTCGCGTGGTGGTAATATTTCATTTCTTCCAGGAGAACTTGAATTTGAATGTCAACTATAAATATATACATTGTGACATTCCCACATTGATTTTCTTAGCGAAAAAATCGAAGTATAGGATATAAGCAATGGTGCTGTTGGATGACATTTGTTTAAGCCTTAATAAAATTGTCAATCTTTTGACACTTGTATTTAATTACTTTAACAAGAAGATGAGAATGATGCCCCTAATTTACAGAGTAAAAATGCGCAAATGCTGATTTGCAAAGTAGAACTACCGTCGTGCTTATTGAAAAATCGCTAGCAAGCCAATTAAGATTGCACTGTTTTGCCGAAACCGTTGAATGTTTATTCTTAAAACCATAATTGGCAACTCCCTATATATGTATATTGCATAAAGTATAAGGTATAATCAGTATATCAGCTGGATTGTCAGGGAGTATTAATAATGAATAACATGGAATGCCAGGAAATCTATTCTTTGTGACTTTTACCGTCGAAATCATCGAAAGTTATCTCAATTATTTCGCATAAAATCATTTCATAAGAAATTTATAAATCAACAATCTACGTGCAAATTTATTATACATATCATAAATGGTTTTTGATCTTTTCCTGAGATTAGATACACGTAGATCAGGGGTTCCCAACCAGGGGTGCGAGAAAGCATTCCAGGGGGTGCGAGAAACAGTTAACATTTCGTTTTTTTTTCGTGTTATATATTAAAAAATTATTTGAAAAATTCATCTTTTTCATCTTTCAAAAAAAAATGTTATTCTTTAGGGGTTCGAGGGCATATTAATTTTTTTCAGGGGTGCGGAGCATAAGAAAGGTTGGGAACCCCTCGCGTAGATGGTGCTATTTATATAATTCGACCCAGAAGGTCCCAATACCAACATGCTGGCAAAGTGCTAATGTGGACATAAAATGGTGCAAACAGTGTGGGTGTCAAATTTGTGAGATAGTGTTAAAAATAATAAAAAATGAAATATACTTTTAGATGTGAACCTTCAGCTTTTTTGCTCATTAATGCGTCAATTTTGTGCCGGAGTCAGATAAAGACCAAAAAATTTCATCTTGAACTGAAATGGGAAGATCTCTCTCCTTACATTCGATAAAAACAATAAAAAACTTGCTTACTCGTTTTTTTTTTGAGTAAATATAAGGAGATTTTCGCGCGAGATTCCTACATTTTACGAATGAACCTAAATGAAAGCAGTTAAGACAGTTTAAAAGCACTTAGCAAAATTCATTCATCATAAGTCATCCTCGATGACTTCGGAACCCCCCTTGCGTCCGCCCCTACACAAATTCACCGATGCCTAATCAATATTTGATGACACCATTTGATTTGATGATTTGGAGTGAACTCTCCGATTTTTATATGATCATAAAATTGATTGGATTTCAGAACCAAATTAATTACATTAACGGGTAATATAAACTCAAGTCGAATGATATGCACTATGTTCGTTACATATTCCATAGAAAACTACACCATATTACGTCACAATCACATGATCTCCACATCAAGTGTGAATGGACTAACTGCAGAATTATAATTGTCTCGTATATGTGACGTCATAATAAACCGAATCCAAACCATTTCTCTCACTTCATCTATAATTTATAGTGTTAACTGAATAAATTGCTGCTGGAAACACAATCGCAGTATCGAGGCGCGGGGGGAGCATCTTCATTAAGACTTAATGAAGAATGGATAATGTCAGAAGGTTGTCTTGGGATTCAAACAATACAATGCCAGGCCATAAAACTTCTATGAATAAATAATGTTGCCAGGCGTCGTAAAAATCAAAATCAAATGATTTCGATAAGTTTGACAATGCAGCGAGAAAGATACAATTTCTCACCATGAAAAACTCATTATAACGCACACGAAGATATTGCGTTTGTGATCACCATATTAAGTAAAAAATAAGTCGATATTGTAATATATAAAGGAAGGTATCGGTAGCGCGCTTCCAGAATCTGCCTGAGCCCTCGGGACAGCAATAGTTGAGTTTTCTTGATGCATATAATATAAGGATAGACTAAGTTATAACTTGATATTAGAAAAGATAAAATTGTGTCTTCAATGTATTTCTTTCTCAATAGATATTATTCGTTAGAGATTGTGTTTGGTAAATTACCAGGCGACCATATTCTCTATTAGTTGCCTAGCACATTGGACCACATGAAACCTCAAGATACAGAGAGAGTTTTAGTAGTATAGAAAATGAAATGAGTCGTATTTTAGCGAAGCTACTTTGGAGGATAAGATTGCTCTCAATCATATATTACATATTTTTCTTTACTTTCAAGTGAGATTTGAAAATCTAAACCTACTTTTAACCGTGTTTGCGTGAAATTGAATAGGCTCTGCTGGAAAGAGAAATTTCGACATCCCCAACTAGATGTTTCTTCCTCTCTTCGCTTTTATTCAATATTAAAGTACATAGTTGAGGTTATTCAATTGCAATATTTAATTGTTCCTTATTTCAGAGATGAAACGGAATAAATAAAATTAACTTATATGCAAATACTAGTATTTATTAATAAATAGTGTTTATCGCGTAGTACGGAGATTTTCTAACACAATGCCGGGCAGAAAGGGCGTCATGGCGCCGCAGAATTCCTTCTTAGACACCATTGCAACTCGATTCAACGGGACTCGTGAGTAAACTTTATATTTTCTGGTCCTTTTCTGTTGATATATAATTTTTATTAAGAATAATTATACTTTAAATGATTACTCTGTCATCTCCTCCATTTCACTTGTTAGGTAGAGGAAAACTTTATTCAATTTTGTGAATGGGTGGACGGGCAACCCTAATTTACGGAGTTACGGATTTATGATTTTGCCCACTAATTTACGGAGTGATTTTATGGATTCCGTAAGTTACGGACCGACTCACTAATTTAATATCTAAATACCTATTACCTAAGCCTACCCTAACCCTCCTGCCAAATTAATACTGAACTTACTAATACAAATGTGTATTAAGAAGTAACAAAGCAAGCAAATCCGTAACTTAGGTTTGCCCTGATGAAAGCTTCATCCGTCGCACCCTATAAAGTTTCTAAAAGTTTAAGCTGATATGTAAGATAAGAATTAGGGAAAGTGAAACTGATTCATTAAAATTCTTGGACGTTGTTATTGATTGTATTATACAATACTTGATTGATCGCGTATTTTGCATTGTCTATATCAGATGCGGGAAATATATTTCGTTTTGCAGAAAACATCTCAATAATCTTGCAATGATAATAAATTCGTGGAACGTGTCAATGTTATTTACGCATATCAGAAATATAATGGCATTCCATTCACGGTTTGTGACGTAATAGGAGAACAATAATGCCTGAAATAATAAGGAGCGAATGATTGAATACATATTTCTTTTATTTACGTCATAAACGTAATTGTATTAAACTAGCACTGACGAAAATCAAAGTATTCTAAAAGGGCAATATTTGGTGTAGGTCAACTCTCCTAAAACCGAAATTCATTATCATTCCAAAACGCAGGTCGAATTTGATGAAGAAAAAAAAACAGTAGATACACAAGAACAAAAAGTTCTAATTCCTATGTGTTTCTTGTAATTAAATCGGATTCACTATTCACATTGAATTAAGTCATTGAAAAATCCGTCTGCATGGAAGGGGTTGCAAGTGAAAAAAATTTGCGAATCCCTTGTCTATACAAATAATATTGCTTTGCTCCTTTCATAATGAATTTAAATTATGTACACAAGTTCGTAAAACCCCCGACAGGTGGGTATCCTATAGCAATGAAAGACTTAGTATTGCTAACTAACGATGCTTGAAAATATTAGATGATCCTCTATACGCGCCAGATCCCCCTAATAAGCTAGCAATTGAAAGTCCATCGATTTGTCTCGCATTGTATGTATGTTCGGTTGTAAATTGACTCGGAAGCGTGTTCTTTGCTCTTTAATTATTCATTGAAACTCCCGCGAGAATTCCAGTCTTCCCTACAGGTAGTGAAGTGGAATCTGACTCGATTTTTTAATGGAAATCCCACTTGTGGTCGCATCTAAGGCACTAAACAACCCGATAATCAATTTCATGCCAAGAGTTGTGGAATGCTGAGCAGTAAGCTGGTTATGCTCCCTTTTATCTCCCTTTCACATTACGGTAGCATTGCCAAAGAATTGTTTATTTACATAG
Organism: Boltenia villosa; assembly: GCA_031471845.1. Classification (NCBI taxonomy): domain Eukaryota; kingdom Metazoa; phylum Chordata; class Ascidiacea; order Stolidobranchia; family Pyuridae; genus Boltenia; species Boltenia villosa. The sequence continues at coordinate 3,882 of JAUELA010057919.1, read as the reverse complement.
TAAAACTACGCAAATGCAGATTTGCAAACTAGAACTACCGCCGTGCTTATTCGCAAATAAGCGTTTGCGTAGTTTTGTTTTGTAAAAAAGCAATTCTTCGGCAATTCTACCGTAGCTTTACTGTAGTGTGAAAGGGGCAGATGCTCAAACAAGAATTGTAAAATTTGAAAATAATAATATCAGATTTAGTCTTGCTTGCATACAATTAATAAAATATTTCGTAATCTTTCGCTAGATGATAACATCTAGCTTCTACAGCCGAAGCATAATAGATGACTTAATAATAATTGATCATATCAATCAATTTTCAAGCAACATTGCCTGGGTTTATGTGTGAAGTGTTCATTCGCATTTCTTCAGTCGTGAATGCTTTTCAAATCTACTGTATTCTCATCATAGTATTTTATCATTGGTTTGGAATATTCTTTCGCCATACAAATATCAAAAGTAATGATTCGAGACATTGTTCCTCTTTGGCAAACGCAAGACTAACGGTGGAAACACACAGAATTATTCGAAATTTTATCATTATGACGCCATACTGGATGCGTTGATGGAAAACCGTCAAATCCAGTTGAGTTGCGAAAGGTTTCAGAGCAATCGCAACGAAATTCCCTCGTGATCTGCGTGATATTGTCGGACAGTCAGTACTCAACTCTACGGTCAGTTAATTCCACAAAAAATTTTGACGCATTGCGCATACGCATTATGTGTTTCTACCTTAATACGTAATACTGATTGCTGCACGATTTTCCGTTTTATTATACAAAGGGTCGCCAGTCGCCACTGCCAAGCGAAACTATCACATGTAAATTGCCCAGCAGGTTATAGTGAAGATCTATTATGAAATACATATTTTCAAGTAATTACGACTGGAATAGAAAGCTCTTCATAGGAAGCTCTAGGCTTCTCCAATTTTTGGGAAATCTTGCGAGTCAATATTCCCCTTACACACACATACACGAACATGCATGGCGCTATCAAGAGATTATATGAGGAATTTAATTATAATTAATAATCATAGTACATATTCACACTGGTCTGGCAAACCGAAATCATCTTTGGCTTGACACCCCTAACACACACAGCTGAAAAAATCATATCAGTTTCAAAATTATTTCCAAGAAAAACAACTACAAAGTTTGGGGGGTCAGAAATAAATCGCTGTGACCCAAAACATTGCCGCAACTAATTGCATTAAAAATTCAAAAAGAATAATAGCAACAAAAGAGAACGAAATAACATTGTGTTGATTCAAATCTAAATCTACAATGAAACATTTATTTTATATTCACAGACTAATGTAAAAGAAAAAAAAAGATTTAAATAGCGTATTTCAATTATGTGCGAATAATCACAAGATTAGATACAGATATTACATGCGGTAAAAATAAGACGACTTTTTCTCATCGCGAAAAAAACAGATTAAATTAGGGTAGCAGGAAATGAATTGTGTAAAATTTTTGGAGAGAGGCTGATAAAAAAAGAATAAAATTTCTATAATTAGGATGAGGATATGGCGGTTTCCTAGTATTGCTATGACCTAACAAAGGTAATGGAGTAAATCCACTCCCCTGAGGACTATGGAATCAATTCAGATGAAATTGTACAGTGGAATTCTCTTTATTTTTGGTAGCTTGTATTTATAAATAATTTGTACAGGATTAAGCTAGAGGATTTTAAAAGGAAAAACTGGAATATAAATGTAAAGAACTGATTTCATTGATAAAAACAAAATTAGGACTTTCAATGAATTTTTGAAAATATTTTTTGTTCAACAAATATTGACATGAAGTTTTATCTGATTTGGAATGAAATATACATAATGGTATGAACGTTTCCTAAATTATGCATTAACCTAATTAAAAATTTATGGCAAGTTTTTTTTAAAGCGGCTGAAGATCTTCGGACATATTTCATGTGATATAATCTGTCTGGTCTGATCAATTAACATTTCGTTATGTATTTTTCTGTCCGGTGGCCGAATGGACGAAGCCGTCGCCTGGTCATCTATGCTTACATAGAGGTTCTGGGTTCGAATCTCGGCTTCACCTGCAGAGATTTATTAAGCACCTACATGATGCTGCACGCTTGTTGATCACTTTAGTGTTTACCCTTGAGCCTTGACGTGAGTAAGTGACTGGGGACAGAGCTGTTTCATGTGACCTTGATCACGGCTTTCCTTCGCTATCTAAGTCTTGGAGCAACTGGTGTACTTGATGGATTTGGGAGCAATTCCTGGACTTTGCAAGATGCTGGAATCAAAGGAATCAAAAATTCTGCAAGTCTGCCTTGATGGGATTTCGAATCTGCTTGTAACGGCTGAAAAAAAATGGATAAACGCATCATGCGTCCATGTATAAGCCCGCTACGGCTTTAAGGTGAATCCGAGGGTATCAACGTCAATCAAAAAAATCAAAGACGCCGCTTCTGGACTGTGGATTGCAAATTATTCCAGTTAGGCTAAAGGATTTTATGGGCATTTGAGTATCAGCCGATTGGCCTCCAGTTCATGTATTATTTACTCCTTACTTATTTTGCCAGAACTACCATCATTGGTGCTAAATATAGGGAATTTTTACGGTCAACTGCTCTTTTCCATGCAATGATCCTAAGTGAACTAGTTTCAGCTGAAACGAATCAACGTTCATTTTATTCTATATCGGATATTTTATTTTAATTTTTGAGTCGATTTTTTAGGGGGATTTGTGAAAAAAGTCTAAATAATATTTGATAAACTTCTAAAGTTGTTGTCAGTGTTCCAAAAAAGGGGTACATATGTGGGAATTTGGTACATGTGTGGAGTACAGGAAACAAAGAACAATAAACTTGCGAATTTCTCAAAATTTGTCCTACTTAGGAGTCAAATGGGAGGTAAAAAGTTTGGATCAGTTCTTTAAGACCTCACAAGTGTTAATTTTTTTGTGTATGTAGAGCATCGGGAATAACAAACAGTAAACTTACGAATATCAAAATGTTATTATTTGGGGGTCCTAATGGGGGGTACGAGGGTATTTTGAATGTTACCAGGACAACAACAAAAATTTAAATTGTCCATATATTTCAAATTTTATTTTAATTTAAGATAGGCCATTTTCAAATTATATCCTTTCATCTTCATAAATGAATATTGAATACCAAATCAAATATATTCATAAAAATGCTACAATGGAACAGGGCTATTATTTCATATTAACTTGTTTGACCTATGCGAACGGAGGCGAGGGTGATTAACAAAGACGTGTCCAGTACAGCTGTCCACTGGCTAATTGTCCTCTGGGATGCGCATAAAGATGAGTTAATACCAACCATGAAAATAACCCAGACCATAACAAGCACGGTCAATATTCCATTCTTTCTCACTTATTTCGTTTCCTTCTTGGTGATTCATCATTTTACTTTGTGCATTTTCCTGTTCGTCAAATTAGCTGAGTCATCCAATTCTCAAGAGAGGAGACGCGTGATCAATAATATAAATCACATTCGTTGTTTGGGCGGGAATTAGTAAGCAAGGAGATCATTATTCCAATATTTTCTGGGAGGTGTAAAAAATAATAAGACCCCCTCATGAGCTTGCGAATCATTATCTTCGTTTCTGGGCCTAATTAAGCCAATCAGCTGGGCTCATTAGATTATGATTATAACACATTTCCAGGAGAGAAGGGCAGCGCAGGAGATAATAAGTGAATATTGATTGGAAACTATCAATCATATATTGTGTAATATCAATAACACAATCAACGAGTCGATTCAAAGATGTACTTCTCCTTTACGTCCTAAAAATCTTTTCTCCGAGGCATGACGGTGGCTCAAAGCTAACACACGGGAATGATTGCGAAAGCTGACGTCACGATCATACACGACTTGAAGGTAGCATCTTAT
>JAUELA010057808.1:0-10802 GCA_031471845.1 Boltenia villosa | reverse complement strand
GATTTGTTAGTTCATGCTTAGTGCACATGCATTTATTTATATTTACTTTAAAAATTCTTTGATTCTCCACCAGAAGTTTGCCATTTAGGAACCCATTTGGATTCTGCCAAATATTCTGGTTAAGATGAAAGTACTTTTGAAATTGTGCGATTCTACACTATGTCATGCAAACATGCAGTAATATGTTAACACTAATCCATTGGCGGACGGGCTTGGTTATAGTTAGGAGAAGTTTCAGGGGTTTATGAGAATCAAGAATTCGTATTTATTCAATGCGTTCACACATAACGGTACCAAATAATATGTCGAATAAAGGATATTTGGCCAACTTGAAACGAAAGAACGAGCCACGCATTTCTGTAATATTTATATATCGAAATATGGATTGATTAAAAATTACTATAGTGTATAAAACAATGAAGCTCAATATACAATTTTCCAGTTCAACATTGAGTCTGTACGTTAAATCTGCATTCTGCATACAGTTGAAGTGTGCACGACATATTCTACAGGATAGACAAGAAATCGTCTAAAATTTTATTGTGTAATATATTTTTGGTGAAGTTGAGATAGAGTGAGGGACATTAATAGATTTGATAACTTCAACAAATGGAGATAAATTTTTCGAAAAAATAACCACTTTTATAGTTGCTTAAATCAAGACGTATATCATTTATATCTCTGATCGGCGAATGTACTCTACACTTCACGAAGTGTATATCTCATGCGCAATTGTAGAAAATCTTTGAATTTGTAAGAATCTACATTCTCGAAACATTGAACCTTGAAATCTACTGAAAAGTCGGTTCCATGAAAATAAAAAGAGCTCTGAGCTCTTAACCCCATACGCATACTATCATCCTACCATTGTATATTTTAGAGATCATAATTCATTGTACCTTTTGTTCTTTTATTACTTTCAAAATTTTTACTCAGTATTAATTATATTATTTAAATCTCATGAACATGTTATGCATTAAAGCAAAGATCAAATTGAGATGAATCACATTAATCCAAGTATTATTATTGCTGATTTTTTTTCTTTTCTTAACATAAGGTCCATGTTTGTTGAATGCTCAGCAATCTAAAACAGAAATTATACAGAGTAAAAACATTATTATCGTCAAGAAATACTCTAAATATTATTCAGAATCTAAAAGACGAATTTTACCAGGCTGAAAGCTGCTAGCTTCACAACTGACGTTATTGCAGGTTCCGAATATGTGCTTACATTGCTCGTTCGATCCACATGTTTGATTGTAAGCTAATGATAATGTTTTAAGGTAATAGTGGGTAAACAAACTATTCCTATTAAATTTCATGTCATCATTTTCTTTTACTCACCCTTACACGACACCTGTGAATCGTTACCATCAACAAGCACACACGCTTGTTGTTCACCACATGGCTGACCACAATCTTCAAAATGAATTATTTAATATCATAGGTAGGCTACTTATCATAGCACAAATATATAAATGAACAGTTTACCTCCACACTCAAGGGTGTTAAAGGTGTCTGTTTGCCTCGGAACACAAAATCCAAGCGGGCAATCTTTACACTCTGAGTGAAAAAAGTTAAGATGGAAGAATAAGTGAAACAAATATGAATGTGTTGAAACAAGTTAGTTGATATGCATTTTTGCTAATTTCAAAAGTTCCATATTCGTTTTCTATTGCATATTTTATCTCTCTTGAAGAGTCCCTAAAAATTATGGTATCTTGAGATAGAATCGGTGAATCAATCAAGTGATTGAAATGAGATTTCGAACAGTATTTCCAATCTCACCCTGTGAGCAGTCAACTCCGTAAAATACATCAGTACACACACAGACTCCAGAAATACACCATCCATGTTCGCCGCATGCTGGATCGCAGGCAGGGCCTGAAAATAAATAATGAATGTGTTGAACCCATGCAAATGATTCTAATAAATAAAAGAACCCACGCCCTACGATTTTGAAATCTGAAATTTGCTCTATTTTATTAAAGGCAAAGTTTGATGGTGAATAGAAAACATGATATATTTGTTGTTTTATTTTTCTCTGGCACTATAATAGTTTATCATTCATCATACCAGTGCAATCATTTGGTGCGAGGGCGTTACCGCCTGTTTTACACAAACATAATCCTGTCGTACATAAAGCTTCGTGTTCACCGCAGGAACAATCTGCAAAAATTATAGAAAATACAAGTAAAATAACTGATTTAGACATTTTAATATATAAATTATCCTCTGGAGTAAATTTTGAAGCTCAAAATTTATAAATTTCAAAAAATATATATATATATATTACTATTATTGCTACTATATTTAAATTTATATTGAGTCTTTAGATATTACTTACCTGCATCTACCGACTACCTTCCTCTGATTCTGGCTCAATACAATGGAGGTACTCACCGGACTGGCGTTTTATTATCATATATGTGCTACATTTCTGTCGCTGCCCCATAAAACGTATCATTAATCATAATACATGTTGAGAATTTTCAATATTGTTCTTACATTAAAATTAATTTTGTACTAAGGATGTGATTCATTAAATTTTCATCATCGACCTACCGACCTGTATTGTAGAAGTGAAGCATTATCATGATGGGAGAGGATACAATTTGGGTGACCCGCTTGTGACTGATTCAGATAGGTGTGGTTATGACGTGTTGTTTCATCACAGTTGGTGTTATTGTCGCGTCAGCAGATCTGGGGAGATTTGAAGTGAGTACTGAACGTGATAAAAAATTCTGTTATGGATTTGTGTTTGCCAAAATCCTGGTAGGTCTGAAATGGCTATATTTCTTTTTCGTGTATCTGGTGGTGTTTGTGAAGATGCAACTGTGTGCCCGGAAGAGAATTCCAATGTTTTTACAAAACACTTCATCATTACCAAAACATTTATCTAGGTATTCATCACATCTTGCCCATTTGTGAATACTAATTCCCAGGCTCGGTATTTCGATATGGTGAATCTTCTTTGCTTCCTTTTAAATGGAGAGTCAAAACTGCATGAGATGACTTATAAAATGGGCAATCAATTAAAGTAGGGGTTGACCATACTATGTTTGAACATCGCAAGTAGAAATTGATGGAAAAGGCCCAATGAGTTTGTTACTGGAATGGTCATAATATATGGTAGACCTGGTAAAAATAGCATTAGATATATCCCCTTTGGTGGAGGTAGGCCAAGCATATTCAACTTCTAATTCATTCTCAGTGGCCCAAATATTTTGAGATTGCTCTTCCAGTGTACCAATATTATCTCCTTGTAATGTGTGTGCCCATTCATTGCAATACAACGGTGTTGGTGGCTGTCCGTGTCCAGTGTCGAATGTGTGAGGTGGTGTGTTCATTCTTACTTCCGAAGAAGTAGTACGTGGCAACATATAACACAGTAGTGATCTGGCATGGATAAACTGTTATATTTGTGTATGCCGAGCTTAACTGATAAATATTAGCTGTACAAAATTGGGGTTAGCTGGGTGGTGCTTAGTACAAGCTTGAGGACTGGGAATAAAGTATTCTTTCTTGGGTTTGTCATTATTAAACAACTGCATTGTTATCGGGTCATCGGATTCATTTTATATCAAATACATTGCCTAGTTTAACAAAATTACTAAAAAGTCAAGAAACTACCTACTTCAAGAAAACCGTACTCGAAGCAAGTCCAACTTTCTCTGCTTATATTTTTTCTATGTGCTTCGGATTTTATAAAAAAAAAAAATAAACATTAGATAAAGAAAATGGAAACTTACAGTTTAAAGCTGAAATATATTACACTGAACCGTTGTTTATATATCGAAGTGTTGGTTATATTTTTTATTCACTTGAGGCAGAACTGTTTTGTTCTTGGGAATGGCTTAAAAGACAACACGTCATTAAGGCTAAATAAACCTTTCAATATACAAGAGGTGATATTGATTATTCACCAGACTTTCATACTTTTGCACTGACCACGCAAATCATCGATAAATTATAACGAAGCAGCTAAGGCACGAATATATTGCTTATTCAAAAACACGAAAACACTGTTTAATTAGGGAATATGATTTTCTACATCATCCAAATGAAATAGAATAGGAATTCTGGATCGGGATTGGACTGAGTAAAATCAAAGTTCTCAATCACCAAACCCTGCAAGTATCTTCAGGTGCTGGATAAAGTCTGTCTTGTCCACGCTTGCAGTTGTAAGCCTCACCAAATTTCTCAAAATTCATGAATGTACCTTCAGTTCTGAAATGTTGAAGAGAAGTCATTGAAAGTCAAATGTAAAACATGGACAAAGTAATATAATTGAATTATAATATTGTTTTCTATCATGTGTACTCTGTGTTTGGAATAGAATTGACTGGCAAAAGTATATACCCACCCCAACTTCGTTCTCTAGATGTAATTACGCCCTAATTCTGTAATTTGTATATTTATTTTTCAAATAACTTCTTTCCTATGCATGCCAAGGTGCCAAAATCTCAATTCGGCTCGTAACTGCTACACTGTGCAGGTTTGGTTGAGCGTTATCTTGGTAGCATTCAATCATATTATATGTATGAATATATGTCGTACAGGTTCTAAGCATTAACAGACATACATTATAAGAAGTTTATTGTCTTAGTTTGAAAAAAATCTTTAAATTTTTATGTCAGCATGCAATAAGTATATTGTTGAACCACGCAGTTACTGTTCAATGACGTCATAATCTGTCTATCTCATCGCAGATGATACTGCAACCGAAATCCTTGTAATTTGCAGAGCTGGGACCAGTTCGCAAAAGTCGAGTCGAGTCCGAGTCATGGACCTAGAGATTCGAGTCATGTCTAGTCTTTTCAACTCATGGTCGAGTCGAGTCCGTGTCACCGATTCTTCAAGTCAAGTTGAGTCCGAGTCACAAAAACGGTCGAGTCAATTTCAAATCACGAAGTGTTTTACTAATGATTACATACATGGTGCAGAACTGAACTGGATATTTTGTTACAATAATTACAAAAGCAAAGCAAACCGACAGCGTGTTTCAACTGGCTCAAGAATCAAGATACGCGTGTACGTTAAATACATTGTTTCGTCATAAACTATCTATGACCGATCGGGAAATTGTAATCGAATTTATCTCTTTAATGTGAGACTCGAGTCAACTCGAGTATTTTGTTTCAAGATTCGAGTCAAGTCAAGTCTTTAAGTGCCGAGACTTGAGTCGAGTCGAGTCTCTCACGGGTCAAGACTCGAGTCGACAACTGTGGTAATTTGGTATGCTATATGGAACGTTTAACCACGGTCTATTAAATATTTGTAACACTCTTTACGCATATCTATAGTTTCACAAAAGATCAAAAAATTAAACACGATATCTATATATATTTTAAGAGTAGATGTTGTTATAATAATTTTATGACGGTGTTACGTGATGAAAATAACTGAATGAGAATGGCAAATTAACCTGAATTGGCCAGGACTGTGAACGTCTGATACGATCCTTTGTTTTGCAGATTCTTGTCTCTCTGTATTGCACCAAACCTAAATGAAGATTTGTATCCTTCATTTGCTCATGATCTACATCAGCGTTACAAATCTTTACTTGTGAACTTTACCTGTGCATTGCCGATGAAAAACAACTGTTCAGGTGTAAATTTTTCGAGACCAGGAAGGGCGAATTCACCTTTTGGATTGTTTTTCTTCCACAATTGATATCCCTTAAAAGTTGGAAATATTATTTAGTACTTTCGTCGTAATAAATAGGATAGTAATAGGCAGGGCAGTGTGAGCATGGGCGTTTATTTGCGGGCCAAGCATGCACCCGATAATATGGCCATGGGCGTCCAGTGAGGGGCCAAACATGTCCCCGATAACATGCGTCGTCAATGAACCCCCTGGAAAATTTTGAACGCACGCCCTTGTGTGTGAGTTTACTGAGTTGAAATTTGGTGCAGTGAAAATAAAAGTTACCTGATATGTTTGCCTTATACCACCATTGTCTGCAATATTTTCTCCAATTGTAGAATTCCCATTCACCTTTGAAAATTTTCAATTGTATAGATTTTAGTCTTGACTTCAATATACATCTCTTTCAATTTACATCGATTTACTCACAAATAACTCCGCAGTTTTATAAAAGAATCCTCCATATTGTTTTCTCACACAGTTGGCTCTCTCGGCGAAGTTCATTCGTGAAGAATTACTCCACCAATTGATCAAGTTTCCAGTTTGATCGAATTGAGATCCCCTGGTATCAAATCCATGCGTTAACTAAATGGAGCAACAAGAAATCATATCATTTTATAGATTTGTGGAGAAACAAAGATGATGGAAATAATAATCTATGAAAAATAAATTTAATTACGGCCCCCAATATACTATACCAAAGTAGGAGTATAAAACAATTTTCTATGAACCAACAAAAACAAACCTACAAAATATGTTCTGGTAGGTGACGATAGAGATCTATGAATCGGATCTCTTTTAACTGTTAGGGGACAAACGTGGTCGCTGTCAGACCGTCTAGTCCGCTTCTGGGATAATAAATTCCTTGATGTGGACGTAAATGAATGACTTTGTACTATAAAGCTATATTCACCTCGTGTCCAATAGCTGATCCGATAGCTCCATAATTCACGGAGAATGGGTTTCCAACATCGTAGAAAGGAGATTGAAGAATCGCAGCCGGGAATATAATATTATTGAGATTTGCATCATAAAAGGCAGTCACGACAGCGGGCCCTATGTCCCATCTGGGTGCAAAGCAATCATTTCAGAATTTTCAGTTGGTGACTCATTAACGTTCTTCCTACACGACAGTTTCTTTGTATACTAAGGTTTTGCGTGAAAAGTAACTAATAATGACGTTTTAAAAATCCCTCCCAGATTATATCTCCTTTAGTTTAGTTAGGGCAGGGGTGGGCAAACTACGACCCGCGGCCCGCTAACTTCCTCGCAAGGCGATGTCAATTTGTGTGGTCCAGACATTTTCGCACAGAAAACGCGTTCAACGAGACTACAATGAGATTTATATTCGAGGCGTCTTGCGTTGTGGAACAAATAATACATTTGCATAAATAAGAATTGCGTTTTTGTGTGGAAATAGCAATTAGAAAAATTAGTTTTTGTTGAATGCGGCGCGCGAGAGATTCACAGATGCTCCATGCGGCCCGCAGAGAAATCAAGTTTGCCCACTCCTGAGTTAGGGCCTGGTTAGTATAAGACAACGTATCAAAGCATCTAACTTACCCATCTCTTTGCACCGGTTTTACAAGTTTCCTCAAGTATTCTTTTAGTTGCAATTCTTGCGCGTTGTAAAAATTTTCGAAATATTTATCGACAGAAACCGATAACTCTTGAAGGTCAGAATCCAGTTTGGGATCGTCTTCATCTAGTAAATAGTCTGGATACCCAATCAGTTGCGTTACACTTTCTGCCTTTTCCTGTTGCAAGGATTAATTGTGATAAGTACGCGAAATTCTTTGCGTTATCCATGAAACTAAAATGGGATGTTGGTATATATGTTAATAACACCAACGAGGTTTGTGGTGTCCCCTTTCCCTTAGATTGCCTTCAGCTAAACTTATTTAGCTTTATGATTAATCCTGCCCTCACCGAATCAGAATGCAGTGAATTTTCTCTACATCGTGTAAATTACTGAGGCCTAAACACCCTCCACTATTGAGTTGGGAGGCACTTTTCCACTCATGTCGAGCATCTTAGAAGGGACTCAAATTTATTCCTTCGGCGAGGGTCAAGTCGATTAACATTGAGAATCACTATTTTACGAAAAATAAAACTCAAAAATTGCGATCTTATGTAAGAACTAAAGTTCAATATGGATGATACGGTCGCGATGTTTGGACTTTCTCCGTCAGAATTGCTGCATTTTCTCCTTGTACCACACATTTCCTGTATCCTAAAATCGATCTGGTTTTACAATTAATTTCTCACGTGGGCCCGTTTCTTTGTTTCGTCATCCATCCATGTAATGGTGGTTAAAGAATTCTTAAATGCGGTTATTACGTTGGCTGTCATGGAATCCATCTGCAATAGGGAGTTGATATTTGAATAGAAAAAGTGACCAACTGCTCAAGTTCGAAATGAATCAACAAGTTTTACCACTTCCTTGCTCTTCTCTGAAAACATTTCCTTGACGAACAAAGCTGCAACTGGCATCGGAAGACGATCATTTACTTGGTTGTTGCACGATTGAAATCGTGGTTGCTCGATAGATGTTCCAGTGGTCGCTTTTCTGCATGAATGAATTATATATGGAAAATTTTGAGGTCCTCTAATCGTATGCATTTACAATCTTTTGTTCTAATGAGTTTAAGTTCTGCGTGTAGCGAACTAACCTGAACGGCGCTTCCGTGTCGCGGAATTTCTTGGACAGAAGTTGAACATTATTTTTCAATTTGATCCATAAGATATAGTTTTTGATAACTCTGTAAAACAAGATTCAACGTTGTGTAGCCAAATACCTTGTTTCCATGTCTGTGAAATTTTGATCTGAGACTTGTTTTCCTTTCCTTTGCGGTGTCATTTACGAAATATGTAACGTTATGAACGAAACGTTTGCCTACAGCAACATTTCCAAGTAGACTCAATTAAATGGTCTCAGAATTATCATCAATTAAGTACCTAAGATGTTGAGGCCTAAGATGTGTTCTAGAACAGGGGTTTCCAAACTTTTTGGACCTCGCACCCCTATTTTCTTGGGGTATAGCTCGCGACCCCACAAGTATTTATAATTTTTTTTCACTAAATCAATATAACAGGAAGACCAGGGCCACTGCGACGATTCGAGGGTCCCCTGCAAATACAAATAACTAAGGACATATATCTTTGATAGTGTGCAATGACGTAGTTCCTAGAAGAATAAGTTACGAATGTGAAAGAGACAGTGCGCGCGAAAACTTTTTGTTAATTTGAATAAAATGTAACTACAAATGTTCAATACAAATCGGTCTTTTGGATCTCCGTTTTTTTTTACGAAAAATCAACGGTAATTTCATACCAATCTTGACACCCCTCCTGCCATTTCACAAAATATACACATATTGTCAAAAACATTAACATTTAATATTAATTTTTTGTGCAACTGGCGTGAGGAGAAAATCTTCGAAGGACCCCTGGGGTTCCCAGAACTCAGTTTGAGGACAAATTATATGCATGATGTTTATATGCGAATACCGAAAAGTTCCCAATACCCAATATTTTAAATACTACTGATATGATTTCAGTAAGATCCGACTCGAGTAATCACACCTATTTTCATATTTCTTGAGGACGCCCATAAGCTTTGTGAGATAAGGTTTCCCGTATACGACAACTACTGTTGTTGGTTGTATTTCGATATCGACTCTACTCATGATTCCTTGGACAAACTGGAACCAGATGAATTCCGATGACACCTTTGTAGCCATATCTGAATATTGAAAATAATTATGAGCAATAATATATATATCCATACAAAATTGCCTTGCTGCAAATCGTCTCCTAACTAATTTATCAAATGGAAAAGTGTCCTTCAAAATATTCAGAATATATTTAGGTTGAGGGTTTGATGCAGGACACTTTCCCCATTTATAACTTCGTGATTGGAAGACATCCTGATGGGGACTCATAAATTATTGTTCGAATGTACCCTGTAAAGACATCTCGATGTGTAGCTTTGAAATGTCCGTCCGGTCTTTGGCTAGTACCTTGATCTTTGCTAAGTCAGTTTCGAATTGGATGATCTAAAATTAATATATTTAAATATGATTGTCAGTAGGCCATGTATAGTTTCAAATATTAATGCATTACCTCCTCGACAGCTGAGTTCAGAATTTTCTCCTTGTTGTTGGCACTGCTCATGTTATTCTAAAAATGTAAATTTTGTAAAAAATGTAAACTTGGTGTGTGAAAGTGTACGTACGTTTGAATCTTCCATCATAGACCCCAGTAAAATATGATTCATTCTTCATTGACTGAATATTTTTACTTAGTCTTCACTAGATCTTATTCAAAATTCCTTTCTGCCCAGAGTAGGCTATAGCAAGGTAATACCATTCATCTCGTGTCGCGGGTCCTGATATCACTCACCTTCTCTTTGGCTTCCCAGAGTGCAGCGAGATAGTCGTGCATAAATTTGCGATAAGCTGGTATCGTTGAATTTCGGTTGGGAAGTGCAAGAAAAGGTTGATCCAACTTGATTTAAAATGAAGATTTTGAAAGTTAATATAATGTGAAATGTTTTTCGTATATGGTATAATAGGATCAAAAAGCATCATAAAATCGTCTGAATTATCACAAAAAAAAAATATTGATTAGGAAAAGGGTTACTTTTTAAATAGGTTTATTGATAATTATTTCAGATTTCTTACAAAGATGATGTTCTCGCTTGAATTTTTATCGTTCGGTTTAACACCCATGGCAATGATGGGCGCGCTACTGTGCATCCACTGATCGTAAACGGGAAACTTTGTCTGCGCTAAAAAACTCTCAATGTTGAATGTATCTTCGTCAAAATTATCTCCAAACAACGGCATTCCTCCAAATCTTTCGATCATGTCTAATGCTGGTTCTGCTCCTCGTGCTTCGATTGCATCTGTAAATAGTACGGTTTGATATATATTTTCTTTTTTTTTTCGAACGTTAAATTTATCTTGATGGTGTTGATTCATGAATTACGCGGTGAATCTATTTATATATAATTAGCGCGAATGCTTGTCTGTTTGTTTTGAAACAACGTCGCCGTTCCTGAACGAATCTTAACCAAATTTGGCACGGAGGTCCATATGCTTCCCAGAATAATGTATAAAGAAAGAAAGCTCGGGTCCGTGCCCCTATGG
>JAUELA010057697.1:0-10805 GCA_031471845.1 Boltenia villosa | reverse complement strand
ATGGTATTTTACAACAATGGGAAATTTTCAACAATAATTTGTCTCAATATCTAGGCAGGTGTGATCATGTCAAATTAGATTTAAAGCCGGTGGAAGCTTAACAGCAGGCTCAATCCATTAACTAGAAAATTATATTTTTTCTTGACAAGATGAATTCCAAAAAAGGTGTTGGATTATACCATTAGGAGTTTTGTTCCATCGATATCGTTAAAGTTTGTTTTGGCAAATCTAGTCAATTATAGCTCAGAGCAAAGCATACGCTGACGTGTGAATATTTGTGACCTGAAGTTTTTCACGGAGATATTATGATTTTAGGCAGGCAGGTATATATCAAGCATGGTTAATTCAAAATAATGAACAATTATTACTCACATGATATCCATATATTTCGCTTTCTTTTGTGTCATTTGGAGGAATCCATGTCACACTACAAGTTTTATTCTGTTTCATATGGTTAACCTTCGCTTCATTCACTTCGTTCAACACTCCCCCACTGGTCGTAGATATAAGCAGCTGATGCAAGCAGTAACCAGGTGCAACTAACAACTGCATTGGCAAAGAATAAGAAGCATCTTATTTTGTAAAGTTGGTTGTTATTGAATAAAATATTTGATAAACTTCAATATCGTATTGTAGGTCCTCACCGATATATTGTATTCTATATTCGAAGTTAGGTTGGTAGCTTCGTATGTTTGAATTGTCCCATTTTGTGGTATGACGTCATGAGTAATCGTAGCATCAGAAGAATTACTTGGTGTTAAAATGATCCTATTGACAAAGGATCATTATTCACAAAAAGGTCAATTTGAGATATTAATATTTCGTTGACTAAGTTTATTATAAAATATTGCTAAATAGGAGTAGTGCATATCTTCAGCGGATTCGATAACATTTTGAGAAACAATACTTCAATGGAATGCTTTTTATATGTATCTTGGAATACACAACGGTTCACTTAACTGCAGAAAACTCAAACATCCACATTGCCAATAATTTAATTATCACATCAGTTTGAATCTGGTTGCGACCCCATTCTCAAAACTAAATCGAAACGCATGCTATTTCATACAAATAGGTCTGTATCTAGACATCCATTTATATTTGATGAGTTGAAGAAAAATTCCCAAATGACATACTTATCCTATACCTGTGCATAACACCGATAGAATGGTTATCAGGTTCCCAAGTAATAAGAATTCTTGAACTACATTCTTCTTCCTGGACATTCAAACTCTCTGGAAGACCACGAACTGAAATGAAAGTTTGAATTATCACACATTTTCAATGAGTTATATTTTTAACGAGGCCTAAAATTAATAGTTGAGAAAGTTCTTTCTTAGGAAAATGTCTTGGGTGCCATTTATTTTTTTTAATGATGTTGTGTAAGTGATTTATTTATTCATGTCAAATTATCTTGGCTTAGTTGGCATGTATAAATGATAAAATTATAACTAAAATTGTTACACAAGCTAAAGTGCGCCGGCGGTGTGTGAAATGTGATCATTTCACGAAAACTATAAAATAAGGTCTTAGAAATCCTGGTTGGAAACCTCGGTCTATTTTGAAAACATATATTGAGAATGCCCCAGCTATATTTCCGCTATAACTGTAATTCTAGTTTAACTATATAGTTTTAATATCTCACTTTTTTCATCATTCTTCACGAAAATATCAGTACATTTACCTTCGGTTTCACATATGAACCGTTTAGAGATGATGCACTTTTGAGTAATCCAATAGAAGTCATCAGCTCTGCTTAAGTACGCACAGTCGTCACCACTCGGTTCTCCATCAGCCCATCCCACGTATTTGCCATCGATAATTCTTCCATTTGCCGTTATCCAACTGAACACATAGTAAATTGAATCAGCTTAGCTTAAATTAATGCCGATAAATATTTTTTTGTTTCTTTGGCATTCAAAATTCGTTATATCGGAATAAGTCATTTGCAAATTAGCAGTTCTCATCTTTTACATTCATTTTTGAATATTTACCTTCCGTGCTTTGTCTCATTGTATAGAACGGTCCCGTTTGTCGATTTCCACAGCTTTACTCCGTCTACAGTTTCCCGTTTCAGCCCAATGTGAGCTGAAATATTTATATTTTCAAGAATAGTTCTAGACACTTAGATAGTTCTAGACTCTTTTGGAATGATGTGACGTCTATAATGACGTAATTACATTTAATAATCTACCTATAAATATATGACGAGCGTTTTAACTGCACCCTTATTACATGGCAAATAAAAATCGTAAAGCATATTGATCCTTACAATTGTTCTTAGTTGTATTAATAGGAGACATCTCCCATATATGCCCAAGTGATTATAATCCTGGATAATTGAAGTAATTAAAATTGAAATACCGCCACATTCACAGTCGAAAGCTTTGTATTTTCAGCTTTTAGGGATAATCGAATAAATTAACAATGAAATACCGCATGCTACAGAAGACCAGAGATTTGTATTCTCAGCCAATACATCTTGCGTGTCTTGGTCTGGAATTGTAGCAAGAGTTCCTCCGATGCTTTCACAGAAACTCTCAGCTTCTGTTCTGCCTGGATAGAAGTTATTTCGTGAATACGTGAAGTAGCTGTTTCCATGATGTACGTCCTCTGTTAAAACGTATAAAATATTAAATCGTTTCAAAGCCTTGTTTTTGGAGAACATGATTTCCTGGCCGGTGCGCGATAAAGCGATGACAATGAGCGTTATTAATATATGTTTATGTTTCGTGATGGCAAAGCATTATACAATATTTGGAAATTTTCAAGTCCGAGCACTCGAATATTTGTAATACTAGGATTTATTCCATATCATCCCTGTAAAATAGAAACTACAATTCGAAACTTTCGCGGGATACTAATTTAAAGCAAATAAAATACGGAATCCTTTAAGAAAATGTATCATTAGTTTCGGTAAAAGCCGTACACTTGGAGATAAAGATTTGCCAATAAGGAAGAAATCACGCTTGGTGCTGCAGTTCTCTTTCATCTACGTTTAGGAATGCGAAATGCTAAAGGGTTGGTGTAGACAGCGTATTGGAGAAAATTCTTGCTCGCTGGTTTACGGTGATTGTTCAGTCAAAGATTTTATGTCGAATATGATTGATCTAATTTGTCCTGGGGCGGTCAGTATCAGTTTGAGGACACTTCAACGTAACATGAGGGATAATATAGAGAATCAATGCATGTGACCCAAGGAATTTCAATAGATGAATGATGTTATTCCTCTTCGCACTTACATCACAGTTCAGTTTTTATAACTTCTCGTGGAAAGTGGTGAATTAAAATGCCTAACACTTACTTTTGTTTATTCCAAATCCTACATCTGCGGATTTCTCGTAACTATTGTTTCCATAGCAATAAACATCAATCGGTCCCATGCATCTTGCTAAAGAAATATTCAACTTGCTCGTCACGGTTGCAATGACGCCATTCATCACGGTTGAGTTGTTGATACGGAAGAGTGAACCCGCCTCATTCGGATCGACGTCATATGTTTCATCGCCTCGTCGCAACTTCCAATGAACTTCAGGTTTTGGATATCCTTCGAATGTACAGCTGATTTGTGCGGTGTATTTGTATTCTATATTTCCTCTAGAGCTCAATAGTGTCACATTCACTGATGTGGAAAAAGGATTGTTTTAATGAAACTATCTATATATTCTATCATCATCGTCAACATAATATTTTCTATAAAGACCAATGCAACATTTAATACTTCGCAGACATTTTAATTTAAGATACAACTATTTATTGATGTCATTTATTAAGCATCGTGAATTTAGGGATGCTTCGATTTTACACTTGCTTCAGTATTTAAATGAACAAAATAGCTGGGAATCATTTCTTAGTATATTCACATTTTTCATTATTTAATGTTGAAGTAATATCAAAGTCAATAGATAGGAAATATAGTAGGAAATACTTAATTAAAACGATCTTTGCGTAAGGAAAGTATGAAAGTCTAATTATGAATGTCACTGCGGTGATTTCCATGCAAACAAAAACTGATTACTGCATAAAGCGATCTTTAATATGCTTTTCATTTCCTATAGGTCGTGATAAATTTAGATAAAAGCGATATAGTGAAATATGAGTATGATTTCTTATACTGTAAACCCCAGAAGTAGCTTATGCGCAACACACACCTTCCTATGCACTAAAGTATAAGAGCACAACTAAGATTTAAAATGTTTCATATGTTATGAATGTCAAGAATTTAAATGATTTTTGAAATGTATATGCGGGTAGGTTTAACTCCTGTTTCAATATCTACACATAACATTATTAGAACCTGGCTGGCCTAGGTCACAAGGCAATTAATATGATTTCAATTTATTATTTTATTACATGATTTTAATGGAAACTTGCTGCATCCAAAAAGATGAAAGTAATATAATTTATTTCTGGTTAATGTATGTATTCATTGCATTTATCGTGATGAACAAGTATAAGTACATCAGAGGAATATCCAGCAATATTTAGATTCATTAACACACCTCTATTTCATGACTAAAATTGCTTTATTTATTGACTATTGCAAAAAGGAAATATCTGCAAATAATTGAACTTGATTCAATATTAAAAATGGTGCAGTTAGAATAAATAATCTCACCTCGAACTACTGCAGTTCTTTCCGCTATGATTTCTCTTCCTTCCTCCCCAACAATATTCCACGCTTGACAAGTATAGATTCCTGCGTCTGATTTCAAAGCGTATCCAACACTGAGAATGGAGCTTGTACCAGCTGGATTTCTATACTGGTATAATCCATTTCCAGAATATGTCGTTGGGACTAAACTTCCATTCTTGTACCAAGCAACTTCTGGTTCAGGATTCCCTCTTCCCTGACAATCGATTTGAACTCCATCATACGTCTCTGGTATTGGGTAACTTGACGGATTCAGAGGATCTATAATTGCTGGAAATGAAATAAAATAGAAACTTGATAACCAGGAGAATTAAGTAAATTAAATTCTAATTAGGACGAATGATTGATTTATTCTTTAGCTCTTTAGTTAATCACACCTACCTTCGTGGCGTTTCGTTTAATTACTATTAATTTAAATGTAAAAGTATTCGCAATTGTAATTTCCTGGTATATTGGTGACAACGTGGTTGGAATCCAATTGTGTAAACTTCAAATCGCCTCATTTTTTTTCTAAGTTAAATTTGTACCAGAAGTCACAGTTCTATTATCTTTGTATCACCTTGATCACAGAATTCTCCATAGGACCCAGTGTTACAGACACAATTCACCTGACATCCGACACTTCTGTTGCATATTCCGTTGTTACACGGGTTCGGGGAACAAAGGTCTCCGGCTAAAAAATATTATATTAAGAGTGTTTTTTAGTTTGGTTTTGGTTCAGAAAATTAGGGTACAACCGGGTTAAAATTGGTTTCAAACTTCTAAATTTAGAAGTAAAAACGCAATTTGACTTTTTGCATAATATACCATTACATACCAAAATTCCATACCTGGTACTTCGCATACATATCCTCGAGCATTTCCACATACTTTGTTAAACCAGTGAAATTCGCTCCATGAAGGTGAATTCTTCAAGCTTCTCCACGTGCTCATTGTCACACAATCTCTTGTATTGTTACCAGGCTTCCCTGCATCCCACTTGGAAAACTCTGGATCTGTTGATAAAGGAAGTTGGCTACCATCAACCCACATCCAGTTTCCATTTATCTTGTGGCCTCCAATCCATAGATAGACATTGACGCTGGTATTATACAACATGTACGCCTTCCTTGTCAAGAATTCCTGGGTTGCATTGTTTTTGACCATTGCTAACGAACCAGACATTCCAACGCAGGTGTTGTTCGCATTTGTAAATGTTTGTCTGATATCGGTAAAATTGATGTGATACTTGCATTGACCGTTTGTGAAGAATGTAATTTCTGTTAAAATAATAATATCATGAATAAAACAATATTAAGATACGAAAATATCACTGCCCAGTTGGGCAAAGAGTAGAATTTAACCCAGACCAGTCTCTAACCTATATGCAACTGCGAAATCAATTTCAGTCTATCTTTAGACACAAAAAAAAATAAAAATAGTATTACAAATTTAAAGAAATATACATATCATCCAAATCCTTACGAAATCCGAAATCTGGTTAAAATTGAACCACTGATTACTAAGTTAGCGCCGTTTATAAAGGGTCGCCGATGGTCTCTTCCTCCTATGATCAGGTACTGAATATTAGACTCAAATGGATCCGGTGTTCGACTTCAGATCGTGAGATTAGATAGAACACGTAGAATTTGTTTCAAATATGTAGAATGGAATAAATTTAGTTCATATCCTGATCCGGGTCCGCGTTACCGATTTAGTTGTAATTAAATAGAGAAAAAACGGGCAAAATGAGGAAATAATTTAAACTATGTACCTTTCATATGAGAATAAAAACAGGATAAAGTAAATATTGTTTGATTGAATACTTCTGCAGATTAACGAGTAAATGCCGTTTTCGGATCTGGGTGACTCATGGTTCGTCTAATTATTACACTTTAATATGTAAGAAAAATTGGAATCCAATACTCACCTGTTGTTTTTGCAACAGCAGGAAGAATAAAAATCCAAGTTAGTAGAATATTTCCAAGCATCATTTTTCTAATATGTTCTAATCATTAAAATGAAGCATTTTCAATCTGAAAAAAAGTATAATTTCTTGATCTGAAATCTTATATTATTTTTTATTAATAATTTTGCGGATAGTTGTACTGAAAGTGATTCACTCTCTCGGTCAGGTGAAGTCACAAGCCCTATGTATATGTGAGCTGAACTATCATTTCCGCTAATCACGGGATGTTGTGGTGAACGCATACGCCATGTTTCTTCTGAAGTTCAATAACCGGGAATCCGCAACTAGAAATAAAATAAAACATAGAAAATATCCATAAAAGTATTGCGGAGATGTATTCAAATTTTAGTCTCATTTCAACAATACAAACTGGTCAAATAATTAAACTAAATATTAAACTGTACACAATATATGTATCGCGCATGTACTTTCCTCAACCTCGATAGCCAATTTATCATACAAATACAAGTGTTCATATCGAAAAGTTACATTGATTGAGATTTATTAATTTGATCATTATGCTACTTCTACTACACTCCATTACAAATAACAAATTTCATCTACATAGCTCTGACTATAACTATTATTTCACGAAAGTATTGAGAAATTCTTTTGTGATACGATACGTCACCAGTTCGTTCAAGCTACCAGTAATCCTATAATCTGTATATCCTGTTCTTAACTACATTTTTTGTCCAACCGTAAACTGCAATTATAAACACAGGTGCCTTCACCTCATAAGACGATAATCAACAATTTCACACCGAATTCAAATTGATTAATACGGTACAAAACTTACAGGTTGTAGGAAAAAGGACACAGAAAAAAATCTCATTAGGAAATCGCCAACCCTAACCTCCTCCCCCTAGTATAAATCTCTTCTAAATCCAAAACAAACCCACTCATCGTAAACCTTTTTATTATGTACCTAAAATGGTGACTTACTGTGACTTTTTTCCGAGCCACAAACTGTCGACATTTTTCCTGTGACTCCCTTTTCTTGTTGTTAAGGTACTAACATTCGTGATACTACCTTACAACTAGAATAGTGAAGAATAAGTGCCCAATCTTCGTTTCACGCGGTGATTGGATTTTGATAGAGGCATTCCAATCCACTTTATCAACTGCTCTCCAAGGCATAGACCGAGCGTGGCGCACTGCTCGAGCTCGCCTTGTGAACTAGGAAAAAGTTCACATCTGCACAATTCAGCTCGCGGTTTAATTTCAATTTTTTTGTTCTCTGCTACTTTTCAAAGTCCAAGGTTTTATTTCCAAGGGTTACTTTTTTCGCCTCAATTAAGTAAAGGACCTCAATCGAGCCTTCGCGGCGTGCAAGGTTTGAGGTATCCTTTTTCCGCCAAGAGATCTAGCTCTCTTGGTATAACTCGTGGGCCCTCCAAACCCCTGCCTGAGCGATCCTTATAGTCCTCTAGGCCCACTAACCCTCCTCGTCGAAGTTGATCGCCACGAACAATAATATACCCGACAGACAAACCTCGAGGTCGCAGGGAGTTCAAGAGTAATGCCACCCGGCAGTCTCAGGACCAGTACTAACCCCTCTACCCAATTACTTTCACGCTGTATTCATTCTGTGAATGGAATAGAAACGCATTGTAAGAAGATACATCACCTGCTGAAGCGTCGTCAGCCGGACATAGTCTGTGTCAAGGAGACGCATAGAGTAGACCCTGCTTTGATGGAAAGATCTTTGTCAAAGTTTGGTTATGCCACCTTCAGCAGCACAATGCCTAAGATCATAAATCCTCTTCCTCCAGGGAGTTTCAATACTCCTCAAGAAGGATGTGTGGGAAAGACACTTAGCTACACATGGAATCTTAGTAGCCAACAGAGCGCACTCTATATCACTCGAGAGCTCTCCTAGTGGGGAGCTAGGAGAGCCTAGTGAAAGCATACAGCACTCAAAAGTAAGATGGGTTAAAGGGACGTGGAGGAACAACATCAGCCACTTCGGAGATATACCCCTGAGAGCTCTCACCTCACTGTATGAAGAGCGTCAATATAGGAAGCTGGAATATGTCTCTCTCCTTGAATGGTGGGATGACACGAGGACATCTATCTGGAAAGTCTTCCGATCATATGTGGTCTACAAGCGCCAGGCCGAGCGTGCCAGAAATGACTACGTACAGAAACAGCCGGACGACTTAATGCGCAACAATCCTGATCGCGAAGACCAGGAGGTGAAGAATCTCATCAAATAACTGAGAGAGTACGAACAACGGCAGCTCCACGTCCTAGCGCGAGTCGCCAAGATCCACGACGCAGAGGAGTGAAAGGCCAAGCTGTCACAGTGCAGAAGATCAAGTCAGAGCCAGAACCGGACGTGGGATTAGAAACTGTCCAAGACAAAAGAAGTGCTGAACACCTACAAATCTCGCCGGCTAACCTGGATGGGGAGGATCACAATCCTCAACTCATTAGCCGTAACATAGGTTCTGTACGATGCGCGGGTGATACCGATCACCAAGGCAACCGTCAGATAATTAAATACTATTCTCCACCGTTTTCTATGGTTTCCTGAAGTCATAAAAGGAATTCGGATAAAAAAGCTCCATGCTCCCAAGACCAACGGGGCATGGGGATGTTCGACATCCAGAGCAAAATCGAAGCTTGCAGACTGGAAAATTTCCGCCGACTGGTGAACCTGGAAACTCCGAACATCTGGGAGGCTGACGCGCTATTCCAACTCGGCGCAAATATCCAGGAGGTAAACTCAGTGCTGTATCAGCGGGGAACACCGATCGCAGCGTACCTCCCGAAGGAATGGAGTGACAACCTGGAACTGCATCGCATCAGACCAAACAGGTACCAGTTAACATACTTCCCGGCAACTGGGGTAGAGCACTCGACCACCTATCATTTTCCATTTACATTTACCACTGTTCTGTGGAAGTCGTAACGCCATCCTAGGGGGCCAGCGAACTTCTTGAACGTGTCGGTGCTCAGAGCGTTAGTCGGCGGAGATTGATTCATCCCACTAAGTCGGTGCAGTGGCACCCATGCGTGAAAAGAGTCATTTAAGGCGAAAACTGTGCTGCAAAAGAACCGAGAACCTCCATGTGCGCGAAGAGAAGTAACCAAGAGAAGCCAAGTAACGTGCTTGCACGTTTAAAATGCAGACCAGAACCAAACCCGAGGAGGAGGATGAAAGATGAAGCCGTGTAGAGCTGAGCACCCGAGTGCGAAACCTTCGACGCCTAATCTACGTCACTGTGACGCCTCCAGAGCTCGCGTGAGAAGTAGAGTCCGGATACGAAATTTGAAGCGCTGAGCAACGCTAGCGTGTCGACGTGTTGGTCAGAGTATCCCGACGGAGATATTGCACGCAGCTCGCTTGAATAGTAGTAGACCTGGCGAAGCAAGAAGTGCTCATGAGAGATTTCACGTCGGTTGTGTCGCAAGACACCCGAGCCTCTCCATGAGTGCGGAAAGTTGAGTCGTCTCGTCACTGACAACCTTAGTCAGGAGAAAGTAGAGTAAATTATATTTTCGATTTTGAATGCTTTTATAACCTACGAAAATTTAAACTACCAATCATCACCTTTTGTGGGGGCATGATGGAAATTTTACACCGAGTGAAAAACTGCTACTAGCAGCGAGTAACAAATGGTGTGCTGAACCCTTGAAAAAAAAATCGCCAATTCTAACCTCCTAACCCTAATACAAATATCTTCTAAATCCAAACCTAACCCACTGATCCTAAACATTTTTATTATTTTTCTAAAATGGTGACTTACTGTGACTTTTTTCAAGCCACAACTGTCGACATTTTTCCTGTGACTTTATTACTGCCTACCACCTTATAGCACATACGCAATGTATTATGTTCAGACACTACAGTACTGAACCATAAACAGACCTAGTCTGTATATAGAGAGTTTTATTTATATAGATGCAATGCATATGTGGGAAGGTTCCCATCCGGTTTCATTGTGCACACATAACATTGCAATCACAGGACTACTCTGAACTAGGTCATAAGGCATTTAATTTACCCTCCTAAGTGATTGCAATTTATTATGTGCATAGATTCTAAAATAACGTTAATTAGGTTTGGCTCTGTGGAGGATATCTGCGCAGATGCTTGTTTGTACCGCATGTCTTCCCCCAGATGCTTATTTACGTCACAGGTGATTATTTGTGTCCTAGCAGATCTGCGCAGATGCTTATTTGCACCGCATGTCT
>JAUELA010057476.1:0-10808 GCA_031471845.1 Boltenia villosa | reverse complement strand
ATCTGGCTTGGTTGCATCAGGATCCGCGATTCTTTCGTTTTCATCCCAATCTTCTGGCTTTTTATCATTCTCATCTTTAATTTCTTTTTGTGGATTCACTGGAGGACTGGAAATATACAAATAAATATTAATTTTTCAAAGTCTGAATAATATCAATAATATCCCAAAGCACTAATCATTACTGAACAGACTTCAAACATTTCCAAGTAATAATTAACCTCATATCTTCCAACAAACTTCCCCTGTTGATTTCTTTTTGATCCAAGTACATCAAGAAGGTGTTATCGGGGTTAATGACAAGAGTGTAGAGATGGAAGGCCTTGTCCCCGTAGGCAGATTTCAGGTCGGAGGTGGTTTGTTTCGCATGTTTTTCTTCGAACTCCCCAGTTTTTGGATTTTTGTGTCGGAAAATGAAGTGCAGCTGGAAAAATGCAAATATTTGTTATATTTTCAAAAAAATCATGAAAAAAAAAGAAAACAAAAAATAAATTCATTGAAACAAACCTTATAACTCTCTCCACACTTGTCAGGTCCGAACATGATCGTGTATGGAGTTTTATCATTAAAATTTTCCTGCCAGAGTGAAACAGAGGGTTAGGATAAGTTTAAATTAAATTTCAAAGGGGTTTAATATAAAAAATGACCAACCAAATCCAAATCTTTAGTCTCTGCTAACAACTTAACGTATCCTCCACCACATTCGATTCCATTTTGGAAGTTCACTTCATACTGCATAACAAATGGTTTTCCAGTGAACTCGTACGGTTTGGAAAGCTTGGCGGAAATTGCATTGTGTCTAAAAAAATCATGAGAATTTTTTTTTTTTGACAACAAAAGTAAAATTTACAAAATTTTTAATAAAATACCTGGCTTTGTCCTTCAGAAGTAAACCCAAATCTCCATCCAATAATTTCTGGAGTGGTTCAGTAACCTCCCAACGGCCGTTATATTTTGATATCTCTTCATCCACGCCATCTTTTTTCGCACTCGATACAACCCAACTGCAAAGGAAAGTTAAAAGAATACCTTGAGGCTCATTCGTTTAATTTTATTTCAAAGCAATAATGAAAAGAAACGAAGATGTTCTGTAGCTTCATGGACCATCGTCTCACTTTAAAAATTTGTTTTAAAAAGGATTAAATTTTTTTTTACTGATTTTCAAGCAATAAAATTCATTTGAATACATTAAAAGGTGAATTGATAATTTTACATCATAAAAGTTTGACTTTTATATGTCACAGGAAAATATCAGTTGTGTCCATGATTTTACATCTAGTTTATAGAGTCCCAGAAATATATGATTTCAGATTCATTTGTACTGGAATATTAGTCATGTTAGTTATTGGTGTAGCTTCCTCATGAAAATTTGAAAATGAATGATTTTCAATACACTAACCAATTGTATATAATAATCATACTAAAATGGTCTACAATTTCCTTCCTTGTAATGTGAAATGATTAGTAATTGCATTCATAACATGAGAGAGATAGGATGTCCTTGTTCGTTAGTCACACATTGGCATGCAAAGAAAGATTCTGATACTTGCATTTGAAGCATGTTAGGAAATGCGACAAAACTGCATATATGTGGGCGGATCAATATTCTTGGTTTGTTTATTGTACCCGTTTATTTTGTATGCAGTAACTTTTTCTCATACTCCCACTTACGCTAACAAGTTGAAATTTGGCTCGCTGGTAGCTGATATGGTGTAACCTCTAATCTAGCAAAATATTGAAAACCCATATTTTTAAATGGGGGTGTATATGTTTTTCCATATTAGAGCCCAAATAAAATAATTATACACTTTGAATTTGGCGTAAGGATACTCTAATAGGTTTTGAATGCTTCCAGGACAACTAAAAAGTTGAAAATATGCATATATTCTCAATTTCATGTTCCACTTCAGCTACTGCTGGTGTATTATATTACTTCAGTATATCACATCGGATGATCAACAGCAAGCACATACCCTGTTAGTCATTATGGAATTACTGATAAAATATCTTAATTAGGCGAGGTTCTATAATATCTTTAATATTTCCAACAAAAGCAATCATCAAAATATCACATGGAACTAATTCATGAGCCTTTAAAAATCACTTAACAAAGGAGGGATGATTGCTGAGGAATTTACAGTTAAACTTAAATTTTATGCCAATCATGTCAGGGCACAATATTAGAGGAATTTTGGGAGGCCTGTTATTTTAACAGGCTTGGCCAGTCAAAGCCTGTCAAAACTGTTTTTTGGCCTGTCAAATTATTGTTATTGCCCTAAAGACACTGCATAAATGCGAGAGGCGTAAGTGCGAAAAGTAGCATGCAGAGAGAGAGAATGATATTTTCCTTTATAATGTTACAAAAAGTAAATTGAGGACGTTCATCATTCGAAAAATGAACTTTTACATTCATCGTATGAAAAACTTTCACAGTTGAGTTATTTTGTATCCCGTTTAATTTCGCATTGAAAACACAAATATTCCTGCCATTTCATAGCCGGTCATTATCACCGGCGTCAAATTTTGAAGACTGTCAAAGCCTTCAAATTGCCAGTCATTTGACCGATGACTGGCCGTTATTTCGTGCCCTGCATGACCAGTCAACTTATAACCCGAAACAGTTCTAATAATAGATTGATAACCCACTTGTCCATTGCATTAGTTTGATCAAACGGGTCCACAAAGTTGACAGTTTCGCTTGGAACTGGGGTCACATATCTCTGAGCCTGTTAAAAAAATAAAATATGATAATCTTGCATGATTTTATACTGATGATACTTGAAAATTTGATTTTTGAAAACTTACATTTACTTCTACGTCTAAGTCTACTTCTTCATCTTCTGCGACACACAGTGTGATGGAGATCGCCAAGAATACAGATAAACAGTACGCAAATTTTCTTAACAACATTTTTGTTCACTATATCTAACTTTGAACCTAATTATATTTATTTAAATCTGCAAATAGCAAAGCAAAGTGCTGGTAAAGAAGCGCAAAAGACTAATTTAAACTACGTAGCGGCCAAATTATTGCACAAAATGATCTTGATATGATGAAATCAAAAGCAAATTTTCGATATGCAGTATTTTTGCGATGCAGCGAATATCAGAAAAAGCATATAATATGAAAAATATATATTACAATTTTAATAGTAAAGGGGCAAGTCAATATGAATGTTTCGAAATTCTGGTTTAGAGGTACAGGTGTAGTAAATTTTTCTGATAGGTGTCAGCATAACTTTATAATATCTGCTCAAGTCCTATTTACTGACACCAAAAAATTGAATATCACCTCTACGTTAATAATAAAGCTATTTGATTGCAAAAAATCTTGCTCGCAAGCATGAGGAATGGGTAACAATATAACTAAAGCATAGAAGAAGATGCTAAAGTTTCATTTTTAGCAACTTTTTCTTTAATGACTTTCAAAAGTTCTGGGAAAGCCCCAGATTGGAAATGCCCGCGATCAAGGAAATGCTGAAATTCTGTGTTCAAAGATTCAGAAACTTCCTTTTGCTCATTCCAGGCCAAAAAAGGATCATCTTCGGAGCCAAACTGCACAATCCAGTCCGTATTACTTTTTACTTTGTCCCATTCCCAGGGCCGGTTAAAATATCCAGCCTTTCTCTCATTTTCTTGTCCACCATCTGTAGTGTATGCCCCAACTAAGACGATACCTTGGACTTTGTATGTTTCACAAAATCTCACCGCAGCTACGGCCCCCGAACTGTGGCCGACGATGATTGAATTTTCTCCTACATTTAAATTGTCTCTCATGAATGGAATCCAAATATTCTCCCTAGCAACAGTTGGGTCAGGCATGTTCTGCATGCTCACTTTGACTTGAGGTATCTCCTTCTTTATTTTATTATACAACCATCCGTACCACATAAACTCAGTAAAAATGTCGCCTCCCCCATTTCCAGGGACGATGGCAATATTGTCCACAGACATTCCTGAGTCAACTTTACTCTCTCTTACTGCATATATTTCCTTATAACAACCCACTTATTACCTTACATTTAACGAAATTCGGCCAGAATATTTGAAACAATACCTAATCGATAACTTTAACTTCCAGAGCAGGACCACGCAGCACATTTCCCGTTCGAACTAATTCATGTCGAAATTTAGGCCTAGTCATGCGTAACCACTTTAAAGCTTGTTTGTAGAATGACATCGGCGTGTTGCGTTCTGAATGGACGACGCATATTTGAAAATCGTTTCGCCATGATGGATTGCATATTCCATTATCTGTCGGCAAAACGATTAATGCCACAGTCTACTCCTATATCTGATAAATGAGAAGAGTCGGGTAAACGTTGCACTATTTATATTACGCATGCTTATATCAACGACTTTAAAATCGATTTTAAAATACGCTGGACAACAGATTATAGAGATAAATCAAGCAACAGAAAACGCGTTAATCGGCTGGGAATAATCAGCACTAATCTATACTAGAAGATAATTTAGATTTAATCAATATTAATCAAAGCTTATCCCGACACTAATACCATTCTCCCCTGGCAGACACTTTATAAATTTTCAGTGCGAACGTATATCCGGCTTTACTATCTCGACTCATTTGCGATTTAAATGAATCTGCGAGCCAAAGCTTTGTCATTAAGATCACATCATCCGAGCAGACAAGTTTTATGTGTAGATGACCCCAACAATAATTACAATTAAATATTGTGCACTCCACTTCTTCAAATATTTCACAAATCATTGCGTCGTGACAAATGGAGGAACAAATTGAATGGATTATCTATCGGGTCTAATCAATAAACTCGACTTAACTTACCAACATCCCTTATTAGTTATTACTCCTAAAAAAGATCACAAGACGCAATTATAGGTCATAATCGGCGACCAGTAAAGACAGCGAACAAATAAAAACGTAGCTGAATGGGTGTCACTTTTTGATGTAGCCTTTCGAGAAGTCATACAACCGGCATATGGTACTATTTCATATTATTGGTAGGGATATTTCCATTTCCATTACTATTTATGTTTTCTAGCGGGTGATAGATTCAATAGAGGGGAAATGCACAGAAAATTTCAGTGGAAGAGAATCGATTCTTGAAAATTCATTTGCGCAAGATTTGCGACACAAGCTGTGATCGAGTATCGTATACTATTCACATGTATGATTGGTCTACTAGCTGCATCGAGGTGGCCAACATATTTGATATCGCACAGCGCGTCACTCTAAATATAATATTGTTTTTTACAACTAACATGCCGTGATTGTCTGGAGACAATCATTTTCAGTTTCTCGACATCCTCTAAAATGGTTAGGTGTGAAATAATTTCCAGTGAGATCGCTTCGTGCTTTAAAATATAAAAGGACAACAAGAAAATTGAATCATCAGTCAAGCGAAGTTGTAAGTTACCGGAGCAATAGTGCGTTTACCTGGTAGACCGTAACATCCATGTTGGGTGAATTTTGAAACTCCTCGAGTAGGTTGTACGCATTTCACACAGAGGCTGCCATTTTGCAGAACTATTTTGTAAGGCTCTAGCTTATACCGTAAATAATTCTAAACATGCCATGGTGTGGCGTGGGTGAATTGTTAAATTGGAATAGAGGACTAATATTATAAAATCGGCAAAATTTCACGTGTTATTTAGGTTCAATCAGAAAGAATAAATTCTCCAGTCATTTTCGTAGTACTAAAACGCTTATGTTAAATTTTTTATTCATCTGGCAGGTGTTAGATAGGAACTTCCATCAATATAAATTCAAAATTTTAACAGTGGTCAGCTGCCTATAAAAATTGCTTTTGATTGGGCGACATTTATTTTAAATTAAAAACGCAGGGGTAAAATAAGTTTTATTATTTTTTTTTTTTGAAATATATTTTGAAATGACTTGATGCCAATTTTCTACATAGTCAGTAGAAGTGGCAGAAAATTAATATAATTAAAGCGAATACCTTCGCTATAGCTATATTTCTCGCTTTATTTGGAACAATTTGAAATTATTTTCAATTCGAACCCTGCTGTCTACAGTCTCTAGACTCGTGCACGTGAAACCGAGAGAATTAGCGAAAAAATCGTATTTTACTTGAGAATTTTTTGTCTGGCAGGAAGTGAGATTTTGTAAAGGTATATTAGATACTTGCGCAAGAATTGCAGATGTCGGCAGCACGGAAAACGGCGTGTGCAATCTTACTTATATGTTTATTCAAGTTATCAATTGCGACTTCGAAAGATGAAGAAGAATCTGAGGTGAGTGGACTATTTTCAAGACTTAATTATGAAAGTTGATAAAATTGCATTTGAAAATTTAAATTGTTCAAAATTTGTCAATGTCTGATGGAAATGTTAACTTTTGATTTAAAAAAGTGGAAACTAAATCTTTCTACATAAATTTCATATTAATTAGTTTTGGCATACTAGGTGAATTAGAATTTAAGAATTGGCAATGTTCAATGCATAATCCTGGGGTATCTTCCAGATGAGTGGCCTTTTCTCACTATCTTCCGCTCTCTGGTTACAATCACCCAAGCATGGAATAAGGGTAGCCAAGTAAGTCGAGAGGGTTGACAAAAAAGTCGCCAACTGGGAGCCAAAATCCTAAAATAAGCCGAAAAAAAAATTCAACATTTATAAATATCATTCCCCCTCCTTATATTATTTATTCAAACAGATAAAAATCATTTCGCAATGGATTCCTCCGAAATGTGTAAGAAAGGTAGAATCTGGTGACTTCGTCCGTTATCACTACTATGGGATGCTGACAGACGGAACATATTTCGACTCAAGCTTTGAAAGAGGAAGAAGCTACAACACGAAGGTTAATTCTGGATGGCTGATACCAGGGATGGACCAAGCTTTGCTAGGAATGTGTGTTAACGAGCATAGGATTGTCTCGATTCCCTCGAACTTGGCATACGGTGATGAAGGAACAGGTAAAAATGAATTCATATGAATTGAAAGGTTGCTGAGAAGTAAATCAGGGTATCTTCCAGACAAACGGTCATTTCTCACCCCTATGCTTGCTAGGAAACGCCAATGAAGCGTCCAAATTTTTAAATATTATTCTCTAACCCTCTTCCCAAACTGAAAAGTGCTGGTTACGTGATATGACGTGATTAGTAGGAGGTCCGATTGCAAGCTTCCCTAGCAACAGTCCGCTACTCTGTAATTTTACCTTAAATCACTCTGTGCAGTGACTCGTTACACATTTTGTAATTCACAATTTGAGAGATATTTTTGAAATAAGTTTCTCTGAAATTTTGTGATGAATTTAGGCCTGGCCAATACCTGTCCATTACAAAACTGACACTGGGAAAAATGTGTGATCAAATTATTACTAGAAGTTGTGTAATGCCGTGCAGCAAACTAATTATCCTTCCTCTATGCTTCCTTCTAGTTGTGGATCCATATGTAGCGTAAGCGACAAGGATGCTCAAACAAGAAATAATAATTTAGTAACACATGTTTTTGTTTGTACACAGCTAAAAAGAGTTTTATTTTTCATGAGCTTTCGCTAGATCATAACATCTTACTTCTTCAGGCGAAGTGATATCAAACAACTGTAAAAGAAAACAAATCAATAATATCGGAATGTTTTAGTCTACCTTAATATATCAGGGCACAAAATAACAGCCAGTCATCGGTCAAATGACTGGCAATTTGAAGGCTTTGACAGTCGTCAAAATTTGACGCTGGTCAAAATGACTGGCTATAAAATGGCAGGAATATTTATTTTTGTTTTCAATGCGAAATTAAACAGGACACAAAATAACTCGATTGTAAAAGCTCGTTTTTCATACGATGAACGCAAAGGTTCGTTTTTCGAACAATGAACGTCCTCAATTTACTTTTTGTAACAAGCGGCATTATAACGGAAAATAACTTTCTCTCTCTGCACACCACTTCGCATTTATGCAGTGTTTTTCTAAGGCAAATAATTTGACAGGCCAAACAACAATTTTGACAGGCTTCGACTGGCCAAGCCTGTCAAAATGACAGGCTTCCCAAAATTCCTCTATTGTGCCCTGTATATAATATAATATAACAAGTATACTAGGTATATGAATGACGTATATATGAATAATGTGATATATTATTGTTGGTATTTTTAAACAGGTGATATTATCAAAGGTGGAGCAACTTTGTTATTCAATTTCATCCTTCTGGATATTTCAAATGAAAAGGATACAATTCAGGTAAAGTCCCATTTCCTTCTTTGTCATTCATTTGATTTGTGAAGCTTGATTATATTATTTACTTTTCCCATTTCCATCCCTCTCATTTCTTCCCCTTTTTCATTTCTTTCCTCAATGCAATACAAAATTACATGAATTAGAATTCCCGGAGCCTATGCAGACTGGAGCAATGTATATTTAAGTATTATAATTTATATAACATACTATTCATATCAATGCTCTCTTATATTAATTCATACACAATACACATACCTTCGTTTTTATAGACTGTCAAAAATGATATTCTGCCTATCCTCTCTCACGTTTATACTTATGCTGTTAATATATGCAGAGAAATTGTTGTCATAGATTAAATAGAATATATTTGGCACTAGTTTGAACATTTTCATCCACATTGCAGGTGACAACAACATATTTGCCTCCTAACTGCAAAAGAAAATTAGTGGATACCGATTTTGTACGCTATCATTACAATGGAACTTTGATGAATGGTGAACCTTTCCATTCCAGGTACGCTGCTTCCACATAATGGGATTAATGTATTATTCTACTGCCGGAGATAAAGTTATTTTAAAAGTATAGTTTGTTACCTGGCAGGTAATTTGTACCATATATATATTCAACTTTTCTCGGAAAATTTCTTTGAATTTTTTCATCGGTGTATTGTAGCATCATCAAGATTGTTTGGATATGTAATATATGTATGCTAGAACAACCTTATAACTTGATTTACTCAAGATTATCATGGAGCAGTACTATATCTATTTAAGTGAATACATTGTATCCAATATCAGTTTCAATAGTTTGACCAAGAAAATATGTCTAATGCAACACCCTCTATTTCACTCCCCAACTTCTCATTATTCAATTTTTATACTTGGAGCATTCCATTTCATTCTTACATTTAATTTTTGTTTTTACAAATGACGAAAATTTTACTAATGTTTCTGTAGTTATGATGAAGAGATCACTTATGACACATATGTCGGAAAGGGGTGGCTGATTCGAGGAATGGACCAGGGCTTGTTAGGGTCATGTATGGGTGAAAGACGTACAATAATAATCCCCCCACAGCTGGCTTACGGAACAAATGGCGATGGTGAGCGTGTGTTTGAATTAAAATTTTTCGTCAAAAATGTCATGCGATGAACGATTCGTAATTATGCCTTTTTCTTTGCAGATAAAAATATACCATCCTCTGCGACAGTTCGTTTCGATATTGAGATAATGGATTTTCATAATCCAAAGGATAATGCTGTATCAGAAACCCTGAATTCAAAATACAAGACTGGTAGGCACATATTCCATTTCTAAAAGTCATTTATTCGGCAGAAATATTTACATTCATTGACTCCTTATTTTCTATCACCTTTTAAGATGACTCTGGTGAAGACTCGTGCCCTCGTCGGATTGAAGATTCTGACTTTGTTCGATATCACTATAATGCAACTTTGATGGATGGTACCCAATTCGACTCCAGGTAGCTATAATGCATTAAATCAGGCCTAAATGAGTCGCGTAGTTGAAGAACTAACTCTTGCAATTTTATTACAGTTATGAGAGAAACACAACTTACGATACATACGTTGGATTGCGACAACTGATTGCTGGGATCGAAAGAGGACTTATTGGGATGTGTGTTGGTGACACACGCAGAATCACAATGCCTCCCCATTTGGGATACGGAGAAAAGGGTGTCGGTAAGATTAACATATACACTTTTGCACTTGCATTGGCATTCGACAAGTATCTTGGTCGGAATTTTTTCCTACTGCAGCTACGAAACGCGAAAGTCTCCCCGATTTTGACCAATCATCTTAGAAATTGGAACCCGTGTAGATATATTGCGTCTTCTTTATCCTTTCTATTTTGTTATCCTTACGTCACTCTATAATGACGTCATTAAGATTTTAAGCTTCATACTACATTGTGAATAACCACACAACTAAAGCCCAAATGGATGCCCAAAATTTGCATGTGTAATATTGATAACCTATACTAATCCTAAATTGCGTCATATGTTCCAACCAGAAGTTGCATAATAATATCATTTTAAAATTTTTACCACTTCATAAATGCCTCTATTTTTTTCATTTCTTGGTGCATTCTCATCTTACATTTTCCAGCCACGAGGTCTACAATTAAAAACCAAAATTTTCCATTTTACAGAGAACCATATTCCAGGCAGTGCCGTCCTCGTGTTTGATATTTTCCTCGTTGATATTCACAATCCAAAGGATGATGTGAAAATAGGGATCTTGAAGGCTCCCCCTGCAGACTGCACAAGAAAAGCTGGCGATGAAGACTTTGTCACATGTGATTATGCTCTGGAGCTGATGGATGGGACAAAGCTCATGTCGAGGTAAAATGAAGAAAAGTGATGTAGTGATCTTTTCAATGTAGGCTGTTGGAATTCATGAAAATTAATTTTGATTTCAAAATTTGTGACGAGTCACCATTAAATATTTAGATAACAATAGCAACACCTTTCCAATTTCCAGTTAAAATAAATTGACTTGATCTTAGCAGGGCTGTGGAGTCGGTACATAAAGCTTCCGACTCCGACTCCTCCATTTACAAACATCCGACTCCGACTCCTTTATTCAATATAATAAATAACTAAGTCAAT
>JAUELA010057475.1:0-19753 GCA_031471845.1 Boltenia villosa | reverse complement strand
CCGACAGAGATCCCTACTGGCTTCTTCAAGTTGTTACGGAGATGTTCAACCTCCACTGCGCATCCCATGCCGAACATTATGATGATCATGATCACTCTATGAAAAATAGTAAATATTAGATTGAACGGAAAATATAGGAATTATTGGGCATCCCTTATTTACATAAGACGGGAAAGCGGGAATCGAAACACAAATTTACGGAAGGTGAGGGAAAACGGGAAACTAGCAATCCTAATTACGGTAGTTGCGGAAATACGGGTATGAAATCAAATAGCAACTTAACACTAACCCTAAATCTAACCAGAACCTATAACCTTCTGTGAATTGGGATTGCTTGTTTTCCGCTCTCCCGCCCCTTCTGTAAATTAGTGTTTCGATTCCCGCTTTCCCGTCTTCTGTATATTTGCTATGCCAGGAATTATTCGATGAAATTAGATCTTTATTCTTTATGTTTTCATTTTAAAAAATCCAGCGATTGATGTTGCGCTTAAATAATAGTAAATATGCTCAGCAAAAATGAAATATCCATGAATATTACGTCTAAAACTTACATTAAAATTATTTGGAATGTTGGCATCGATGTGTCTTCGTTAAAGTTGAATGCCGCAGTTGTGACATCACCAGGATCTGCCGTGAAGTTACGATCCATTTTAATTTCACTCTCTGAGCAAATAATATGTTTACTATGCTATTCTATTCTATTAAAAGTTGTTCTGAAAGTTTGAATAGAAAAAATAAAGGGATTAATCTTTATTGAATACTTCTAAATGAAGAATTTTACATCCCGAATGGCTTTAGTTAGACCAAGGGTGCACAAACTTTCTGTCCATGCAGACCACCCGGCTTCAACTGCACTGACACTACGGCCGCACA
The DNA here is from genome assembly GCA_031471845.1 of Boltenia villosa. NCBI lineage: Eukaryota > Metazoa > Chordata > Ascidiacea > Stolidobranchia > Pyuridae > Boltenia > Boltenia villosa. Next base: position 18,880 of record JAUELA010057475.1, on the reverse strand, counting down.
AATAGATAATAACAGATAAATGCACAAGAATCGTCCTATTTTTTCATATCTTGCCCAAATTTCTCCCAATTTTGCCCAATTCTCAGTTTCATTCCCTGAGATCATTTCGACAGAGAGGACGCTTTTTCATGAAGAATAAAAAGGACAGGTGCTCAAGCACCAGAGCATCTCCCTGTGCACGTAATTGACCGTTGATACCGATAACAATTATATTTTCCTCCGTTTCACTCAGCGCACCGATCATATATTGAACATATGTTTCATAATTTTGAACAGAAACTTCGTGGGTATGAAAGTAGAATTTGTTTGTTTCAATGGCGCAACATTTGTTCAACAATTTGCATCTCTTTCACGGCAGCACATTTAACCCTCTCACGGTCGCAGGCTGTACACCCCTGGTTTAGACTTACAGAGTAAAATATAAACAGAGTCAGACATAATTTATTTTTCCAGTTTCTAATTCGTGCAACAAAATGTTATTGGAAGTACAGTATAAATGCATTCCGATATAAAACAAACAAGTATTTTAACTGTACCTATATATATACAAATATAAATTAAATACATCTATTTTAATAAATAAATAAACATTTAACTTGGTCGGAACAAAGCAATTTTTCAGATTAACAGCGATAAACAAGTAAGTGTCTGCGCGATGCAGTGGCTCATTGCGATGGGAAAGGCGTTTCCTTGCTTTATTCAAATATATTATTATTTAGGCAACGGTTTTACCCGTTTTGCCACCTGACGGACTTTTCATGTTGGAAAGAAGCTAATTTGGGTGGGCAAACTATGGCCCTCGATATACAGTGGCTTATTGCGGTGGGAAAGGCGTTCACTTGCTTTTTTCAAATATATAATTTTTTAGTCAAATGTTTTACCCGTTCGTCCACCGGACAGACTTTTCATGCTGGCAAAGAAGTTGATTAGTGGTGATTTATATGTACAATTGTTTCACATACCAGTTTAAAAAAAAACAATTATGGCAGGGCTGTGCAAACTACGCCCCGTGGGCCGCATGTGACGCGCGAGGTCTTTCGCACAGAAAAACGCGTTTAACGAGACTACAATGAGATTTCGCAGCCATGTTGCAAACGCAAACACACTTGCATTAATAATAATTGCGTTTTTGTGTGGAAATAACATTTAGTAAACATAGTTTTTGTTGAATGTGGCCCACGAGAGATTCACAGATGCTCCATACGGCCCGCGGAGAGAAAAAGTTTGCCCAATTAAATTATGGTATATGATCTTATTGTCCGGTTTCTAAAGAATAACCAGTGGTTTAGTGGAAACATTCTGATATCTCACCACATGTCAAACGAAAGGGAAACTTCACCTGACGACACCAAAACATTAATGTCGTAAATATGACGTCATAAGTGTCATATAATTTTGCTATGCAAATACCAGCTTTCCATCACTTCTTTTTAAGGCACTACAGTACACGACTGACGATGCAAGGAGAGATATAACAAGGAGAGAAATAACTCTGAGGTTTTCATAGAAGCAACAGTGACATAAATATCTGGATAACAAACAGATGCTTGTCGTTAATATCACGCTTGAGGCAGAAATCTTTTTCAACTCGTTCCAAGAATATTGTTTTGTAAATATTGGTTTTAACCGTGCCATGACTCGACGTTTTTAAGTTTGGACTCTTTTCTATTTTTACACGCACAAGACAGCTAAGTATGTTCTGAAACTTGAACTTTAATATCATTGCTTTGTAAATCCAATTGGAAAAATCAATTTATCCTTAGTTCCCTATATTGTTAAAGATCTCAACTTGTCCCTTCTTTATCGAGCCATATTCCAAGATCATACATAACCTTGTCCATAATTTCCACAAAAGTTCGGTAAGGGTCTTAACCCGTAAACTCATTTTTCATAAGGACTTAGTCCACAAGGACTTAGTAAGGGTCTTATGCCCATTTCGCTGTATGGTCGAGTTATGGAAGAATTGCTGAGGAATTTCCTATTTACAAAGTGAAACCACGCAAATGCTTATTTGCAAATGAGTACGACGGTAGTTCTACTTTGCAAATAATTCTTCGTCAATTCTACCGTAGATCTATCATAGTGTAAAAGGGGCATTATAGCGCTGTACATGTTAAGACCATAAAACCAACCCCAAAATGACTCTAGCTCTAGCAACCAGTATAAGCTTTATTTAAAACACGAAACATTAGACATATTATCACTCCTTCTTTGGTAAACATAATGAGTAATCTCCTAATTTTATCTGTTTCAAAAATTTATTTTATCACAACAACAATTTTCGACTATCTAGACACAAACATGGACAATTTTCCGTTTGGAACTGTTTTCTTCACTCAGACTTAAATCACATAAAGCCAAACAAAACTTTTGCTGTTAGTCCAAACTGAGTCTGTTCTTGGTGTGTATTTCTGACTAATGATCCTCCCATCCTACACGTTAGAGAGTTAGAGAGAGTCTAATTGGTCACGTTTACAATATTGGTGTTTTCCTTCTCCACTTCATTGTCTTCATTCTCATTGCTGTATTAATATGGTAATTAGATGATATTGTTAAAGCGCAGTGTAATTTTTAATGCGTGAAATAATGAAAACGTTAAAAATAGGACTCAATGCTCATCAAGCACTAATTCTAGAAAAGACAACAACTATTTCAAATATTGATAAAATATCAAAACTTTCTGTCCATCTAACTTCTGGTTTCCAAAGATTACAAATGTACTGTGACGCTAGAGTTAATTAACAGTTCTACAAAAATGTAAAAAATGTCGATATTTTGGAAAGATAATATCAGACATAATCTTGATTGTAGACAATTAAAAGTTTTATTTCTAGTAAAAATATAAGGGCAAGCCAGACTGTCTGGATCAACAACGAAGAGAAAGCACGGAGAAAGGATAAACGGTTTGCAATATGACATTTACCAACTCTTGTCATTTTTGAAGAAGTTTAACACGTAAATTTGTCAATACAAATTTAAAATATGGTAGTTATGTATATATTTATATTTACTCTAAGGAATAAAAAAACAAAGATTAAAAATGTACTGTGGCTGTGGCTAAAGTTAAAGGTTCTGGAAAAATGTAGAAAATGTAAATATTTTGGAAAGATAATATCAGACATAATCTTGTTTGTACACAATTAAAAGATTTATTTCTAGTAAAAATTCGAGGACAAGACTATGTCTGATATTATATTTGAATTTAATAATTCTTGTTCGAGCATCCTCACCCTTCACGCTACATACGGATCCACAACTAAAAGAGAGCATAGAGAAAGGATAAACGGTTTGCTGCATGACATTTAACCTCTCTTGGCATTTATGAAAGTGTTCAACTCGTGAATTATTCAACACGATTTTAACATATCGTAATTATTCATATACATATTTACTCCGGGGAATAAAAAAATGATTGACTTAAGAATATATCGACCGTACTTGCCAGCGGATAAGACTCAACCAGGGCAGGATTAGGATTTTGGGAGCCCCTGGGCTACATGTACTATGAGGCGCCAAGTAATACTTCCGTCGTTTAGGGTTTAAAGGCTATATGACGTAACAGATCTACGGTAGAATTGGTGAAGAATTGCCTATTTACAAATTAAAACTACGCAAATGCTGATTTGCAAAAACGTACGACGGTAGTTCTACTTTGCAAATCAGCAATTCTTCTTCAATTCTACCGTAGATATACCGTAGTGTGTAAAAGGGCATCATAGCGCCGTACATGTTAAAGATCATAAAACCAACCTAAAATGACTCTACCTCTAGCAACCAATATAAGCTTGATTTAAAGTACGAAACATTAGACTTATTATCACTCCTTCTTTGGGAAAATAACGAGCAATCTCCTGATTTTATCTGGCCGTTGCCCATTCTTCTATATCTCGGGATCCCTCCCTCTGACGAAATCAAGCGTTTTCGCGACGATTATTCAAATTACATCAAACTATTTCTAATTTGAAACATCACGTTCTTCTGTCACTAAATACACCATCACCTAAAGCTCATAGTAACTTCGCTCACAGTAATATATTATTTATTGCCGAATTCAGACATGGCGTAGCGTTAGGGGTCCAATAGGGACCCTAACATAGCAAAGTCGAAAAAGTTCTAAGGAAATTGAAATCTTTATTAGTTTTGATTGTCAAAAGGGCAGCAAGTGGTCATACGGCCAGTTTTCAAATTCAATTGGCAATCTATATTTTATGATTCAAACGAATCCAAAGTAATTCCTAATAATCATCCTATAATTTAAATACGCTTATCAATCGCTTACTTGGCGTTACTGGCACATGCACCCATGAGTAAATCCCATTCTTGTATATCTCGGGATTCCTTCCTCTGATGAAATCGTGCGTTTTCGCGACGATTATTCAAATTACATCAAAGTATTTCTAAATTGAAACATCACGTTCTTCTGTTACTAAATACATCGGCATTCAAATCTCACGGTGCCTGGCTAACACGATTTCCTTGTTCTCACGCCAACGGTGTTTAGATTCGAGTGTGTTTATATCTCAATCTGAAAGATAACGCAGTGGCCGTCCCCTTAGGGGACGGGCAGACTGAATGTCAGAACCTCAGAAGAAAATGTTAAAAAAAAAACAATTTAAACTACAGCGATGATCCTCAAACAAAAATATATATTTTGTCCTACTGCTGCGAATACAACCTTTTGGTTCTCCTTTCACCCATGCATATACAAGAACGCGTGTGTAGTTCATGTATATGTTGGAGTGAAAGTTAATAATCGGTAATTATCCATATTAATTGATGCACCAATATCTGAAAGATAACTGTGTTAAGATAATTGTGCAGAGGCGATCGCGCTATGACGTCGACAACAGACAAACAAAGATGCCCTTAGGGCACGGATGGATTGAATCTCCATGTTTGATTCTGATTGATGGTGAAAGTAAAACAATTAATGAAGTAATTATAATTATATGTTGATGCGTAACTTACAATAGTACAATTTCTGTCTCTTTCATTTTGTTCATTGAGACGAGGTTAACAGGTCAAAGAGACGAAAGTTCTAAAACAGGAGTTCTTAGCCTTTTCGATGATTCTAGAACAGGGGTGGGGAAACTTTGTTTCTCCGCAGGCCGCATTTAACAAAAACTATATTTACTAAATGTTATTTCCACACAAAAACGCAATTATTATTAACGCAAATCTGTTTGCATTTGCAACATGGCTGCGGAATCTCATTGTAGTCTTGTTAAACGCGTTTTTCTGTGCGAAAATGTCTGGACCACACAAATTGACATCGTCTTGCGAGGAAGTTCGCAAGCCGCACAAGAAGACCCCGCGGGTCGTAGGTCGTCCTCCCCTGTTCTGGACCCTCAATGGATTGCCCAATATGGTCCCATACACTTGACTGACGAAATAATCATCATCACCAGTCCTATTAGTTGACAGTCCAACAGATGAATTTACTTTAGATATGGATAGCAAGGGATAGAGAACACTTAAATGCTTCCCTAACATTATATCAAACGAAGATAACACAACTGAGTGCTAATTTGTGGTAAATATTCAGTTTTATAAAGATCATTAGTTGTGTTTCCTTATTTAAATCACGAAAGTTTAGGGTAGCACTAACTCTGGTTTTGAAATATTGAGTGAAAATCCTAGTTAATAATCTAACATTCTACCCAAGTATGAATTAATACAATAAAATAAATAAATACAAATATCCGGAGATCAAGTCCAATACCCCAAGATTTGTTTCCCATCCCCACAAAGGGGTATGGTTACCCTCGGTTAAGAACCCTGGTATATCGCATTGCTACACAATTGAGTTCGAGCTCATACGAAAGAGTTCATGATTTAGAAATTATAAAGACATCTCAGAAGAAAATGTTATAAAAAAGGCAATTTAGACTGCACCGATGATCCTGAAACACAAAATATATATTTTCTTCGAATGCTGTGAAAACAGCTTTTGGGTTATTCTTCTACTCGTACATACACGAACGCGTGTGTAGTTCATGCATATGTTAGAGTAAAAATTACTAATCGGTAATTATGTATAATTGATGAACTGAAACTAGCTCTAAACCTGGCCATAACCATAACCATAGGCATAATTGGTAACACCCACCCTTATCCACTGGAAACCCCATTGAGACATGCACGGCGCTATCAAGAGATTAATTTCTCTTGGATTAGAGCGTTTACCATAGTCACACTGCTCTGACAAACTTTCACTCATCATATAGCCTAAATGACCTTAGATGTCGATGGATTTAACACCCCTTAAGAGTAAGACAATAAAAAATATGAACAAACTCTAACTTATTCCCCTTTCACACTACGGTAGAATTATCGAAAAATTGCCTATTTACAAAGTAAGACTACGCAGATGCTGATTTGCAAATAAGCATGACGGTAGTTCTACTTTGCAAATCAGCATTTGCGTAGTTTTACTTGTAAATAAGCAAATCTTCGCCAATGCTACCGTTGATCAACCGTAGGGTGAAAAGGGCATTAAAATGTATTAAAGCACAAGAACTATGAACGACACGAACGGTCACGGCAACTTCATTCCATTTCACAATTATGAAACGAAACAGTAAAGCACTGCTGCCAGCTTTCAAATCAACCTTAACGAAAAGTTCCTAGAATCGATAAAACCAACTGCTAAACCAATCAATGAAACGGAAAAGGGAGTACAGACTATCTCTAAACAAACTCCTCGTGATAATTTGTTTTTCAATATATAATAGGGGAGTTTACACTCAAGTACAAGTTATCGAAGTAGGAGGGCTTCGACAATTTGTTACACATTTGCAAAAGTCTTGACCTAAGAAAAGAACTAACAAGCCTGATTGTTACGACGTCGTCGACGAACAAACCTCCCAGAAGAAGTCAATGTTGGAGCAATTCAACAGACTAAATCGAAGGAATGGGAAGACTTGATGAATAGGTGGTTGAACTGGAATCACCCACCGGCGCTCATTGAGTTTCTCTGGGGGACATAACTAATATATGGAAGGTGGAATACTGGAAAGTGGGATCGAAACACTAATTCACGGAATGTACGGGAGAGCGGGAAACTAGCAATCCTAATTTACGGAAGGTTAGGGTTAGTGTTCGGGTTCTGGTTCTGGTTCGGGTGAGAGTTAGTGTTAAGTCACTATTTGATTTATTAGTCGTATTTCCTCACTTTCCTTAAATTAAGATTGCTTGTTTCCCGCTTTCCCGCACTTTCCGTAAATCAGTGTTTTGATTCCCAGTTTCCCATCTTCCGCGAATAAGGGGTGCTCTTCTCTGGGTCTGTAGGTTCAAATCCATGATACTTGATAACTTATACGTTTTACCCATATTTTATACGTTTTTGTGGCATTTGCTGACGTCATATTTACTTTTCTTATGATTTGGTGCTTCAATGATTTGGGTTCAAAGGTGATACGTCTATACGTGTATTTGCGCGTATTTTATTTGTTTAAATGCGATTTTCACCAGATGTTGGCAAGTGTGGACTACACGGAAAGGATTCCAATTTTCTTTCTTCTTCACCCTCACTCTACGTTATGATTCTCTCACTATAGCCAAGACCGTTGAGATCTTGACCTCACTATCACAGAGGTGGGCAAACTTTTTCTCACTGCGGGCGGCATGGAGCATCTGTGAATCTCTCGCGAGCATCTGTGAATCTCTCGCGAGCATCTGTGAATCTCTCGCGAGCATCTGTGAATCTCTATTTAATAAATGTTATTTCCACACAAAAACGCAATTATCATTGATGCAAATGTTTTTGCGTTTGTAACATGGCTGCGAAATCTCATTGTAGTCTCGTTAAACGCGTTTTTCTGTGCGAAAATATCTGGGCCACATAAATTGACATCGCCTTGCTAGGAAGTTCGCGGGCCGCACAAGAACACCTTGGGGCCGCAAATGGCCCACGGGCCGTAGTTTACCCACCCTGCTATAACGTATTCTCTTGAACCATGAAGCTCTCAAATATGCCATTGAGAGACATTTTTCTGAACTTATCTGGACCTCAGCCAAATTAAGATCCGGATTAGACTTAAGATTAAAACTAATCGGTGAGGCTAATCTTTTTGGAATGTCAAAGTAATCGTGATAGGTCATCTATATTGTAAACAATCGGATGAATTGACTTATGCGACGACAATGCTACGCATCCGCCAAATATCTTGATCATTACTTGGCGGATGCTTTGCATCGCCAAGTATATTTGTCGGCTCCGTTTAGCAATTTATTTATTTGTATGTACCACGTTCTTCGTGGTGCGATAACTCGCTCAAATTTCGACCAATCCTCTTCAAACTTTCAATTCTTATAGACTAATTGCTTCTTCTCCCTCCTTTCTTTTTTGCTGTGCTTTCGTCACTTTATAATGACGTCATATAATACTTAATGATATGCACTATTCGGCGAATATCAACCGAACTAAGACATTCACGATGCCCAAAAGTTGCACCGGCATTAATAATGAGCTATACTATACATGGCTTGTTCTTTTTTTGTATTTTGATCGTATGTCCCAGTTTCTGCATGGCGCGATAACTTGCTCAAATCTTGATAAAACCTCTTCAAACTTTCAACTCGTAGAGATATATCGCTTATCGCTTCTTACCTATACTTTTCGGTACGCCTACGTTACTCTACAATTAGGCCATTCAATAATTTATGTTATCCACTACATCTTTAGCAACCGAATTATGGCATTCTCGAAACCCCAATTTTGCACTCGCGATATTAATTAACTTCACTACACACACATGGCTCGAATTTCGTCATACGCTTTTACTAGGAGTTTCGTCATAATAACACTTTGGAAATTTTATTTCTTTTCTTCATTACTGTTTCAATATTCGCGTCTTGTTCATATTAGGTCCTTCCTCATAAGCTAGAGGGCAATGATTTTCTCAGATAAATAATAAGTTTAATATAACATTACAAACAACGACAAACAAATCTCAGTTACACAAACAGAATCAACAGAACATGTGGATTTTCAAGACCGTTTCAAGACCGTTGTAGAGAGTTTCTGATATTGACGTCATGCCACATAGTGTGACATTTACTTAATTGCCGATTTAACCGAATATAACTTGTCTACAATACAAATATGTAATTTGATGATAGAAAATAAAACTACAGTATTTGATTCGCTTAACTTCGCGCCGTACTGCAACGAAAAATGGAGGGGTAGCCATAGACATAACATGTGAGTGTAAACATGGAAAGAGTTGTGGATCTTGGAAATGCTTTAAGGTGATGATCGCGCCGAACATGTTAGTGACTCTGTGTATTCTTTCAACAACACTTCGCACTCGTTGCTGTGGAAGAGCTAACAAACAATCTCTCAAACACAGGAAGTTGAAAGGTGAAGCTTGCTAACAGTATACTGTTCATCAATCCTGCAACGAAGCTCCATGCTGTACAAGAATGCCCCAAACAAGAAGTAGAGAACAATACACAAAACATTTTATTGTCACGACAAGAGAAAGCATTTTGTAGATCGAATTATTTTCTGCCGCAGATCTATACCATTTGAGAACCTCTGAGCTAGATCAATAATATCAAAAATCTGTATTCTTCCGTATAACAAATAAATAAACTAGAATTTGAATTGGGAAAAATTGGAAAATTAAAAAATAAATTTATCATCAACAGCGGCAGTTGTTTTCAACGGCGTTGTTTTGAAAAATCCAGCGATTGATAATTCTTAAGCATGCCGTGATCAGGTCAACATATTTGTGATATTTTTCATAGTTTTTTAGTTAATGCATTATCCTCTTTGATACTGCTTGTCACATGTTGTCCGCTTACCTGGAATAAGATGATTAAAAGTCGGATAAATACGATCTAGTCCAGAATTATGGAAACCAATTTGGAATTCTTTTTCCATATATATATCTCCAATGTCTGGGATTCATTCAATCTGGATGTGCAGCATAAGTCATACGTTAGATTTTATTTTTGAATTTAGGTATTTCACCAGGGAAAGACACAGCAATATCATCAGCCTTTAGAAAAAAAACAGAGCTTTAGATTCAATACAGTAAGGAATAGTGTGATTGTAACATTTAGCAACCGCTTTTTTCAGAGTCAAATTTCGGCGCATGTTTTCTTAGGTTACTTTGATCCATTTATTGAATAAAAAGTAAGTACACACACTTTTTCTGTATTCATGCTATGCTAATGCATATGTATCTATTATATCTCTTTTCAATAAATTTCATGTACAAAATACGCCAAACTATTTTTACATGTTCCAAAACACTACATGAGTCAAAAAAGGAACCACTGGGTTAGACACAGGTGATGGTACGTCCTGGCGTCGACATTGGAGCACCAATAATTGTTAGATTTAGTTTCAGATTAGGTTGCAGACGTCGTGTGGGCATATCTCGAAGCGTTATAATTCCGGGTTTATTGTGGAGTGCATATGTCAATGAACTCAATATATTTTTCTAAATTAATGTATCGTGCTTACCCTCGATTCACCGGAAAGCCGTAGCGGGATTATACATGGACGCATGATGCGACCATGCCGGCTTTCTGCAAAGTATTAAACAAAAGAGACTGTGAATATTAAAATAAGGATAAAATAGATTGAATTCTTCAATTATTTGATTGTACATGAGATAGCAAATATTTGCAGAAAATCTCGTTCGCATGGGAAACCGCTTGGATTTTAAGCGACAAAGTCAAGGTTGAATGACATTGTACGACGAAAACAAGTCATGTGTTGTGAGATCAAGCGAGGTCGATAAACATTTATGAGAGTGAATCTACGCATGCGCGCGCATGCTCAGTAAATGGGGAATCTATAATTAGGGAATTTGTATCTTGAATTCTAAAATATTGACGAGACTGTCTCACTCGTAACTTTGACTAATACATAAATAATAGGGTAGTGGGATTATTATTACCAAAAGGGGAAATTATGAATGAGTTTTCGTCCAGACAAGTATCAGTGAAGGTATAGTGTAATTGCTTGCGCTATGTATTAATACTGCAAGTCAGGTGCTGCGCGTGATATAATTGGTCTAAAATTCAAAGAAATATGACGTAATAAGAATTAGGGAGTTCTCCACTTTACTGGTAACTACAAAAAACTTGTTTAGAAGGTGGTCGCCATCATAAATGGAGTCAGATATATGCTCAATAAAAGAGAGTGATGATGAAATTTTCTGCAGTATACCCGTTGTTACTCATTGCAAGGAATCAAATTTTGCACTTGATGTTGTTGTACACCATTCCCAAAGGTAAAAATTGGTGGTATTTCTTTTGATTAAAAACGTTCAAAATCGATAGTTCCTTATTACTTTCCCGGAGTTTGGTTGTCGGCGACGCGTTGGCTCAGCTTTCCACACTCATTGAGGGGCTCGGGTGTCTTGCGGGGTGTTGCTCTAAAATTCGAATAAATATGACGTAATAAGAATTAGGGAGTTCTCTACTTTCCAGGTAACTACAAAAATCTTGTTTAGACGGTCGTCGTCATCATAAATGGAGTCATATGTTCAGTAAGAGGGAGTGAACAAGAATTTCTCACGGTAGTCGCTTGACTCGATGACCAATTGGTCCTTCGCGATTACCTGTTTCATGTTTTCAATAGTTTAATTGCCTTTTTCTTCATTTGCATGAGTTCTTTTCTAGTTGCGTACTATTTATGAATTACCTTTATTGAATTTTTGTGTTTGAAATCATGAACAAATAAAACATCTCTCTCTCTCTCTGATGACAATATTTTCTGCAGCACACCAGTTGTTACTGATTGCTCTGTTGCTGATTCCACCACAAAAAGTGACAATTCATTTGATTTAAACCGTTGAAATCGTTAATTCCATAACTTTACTTTCCCCTGATTATGTTGTCGACGTTCACGTGCTGACGCGTTGACTGTCCACATGCTTGGAGGGGTCATGTGACACAGCCGATGTAAAAATTTCATGCACACTTTCGGCTTTGCCTTCGCATTCGCGAGCGGCCTGCGAAATCTCCTTCGGAAGAGCTCATCAATACGTTGAACGTCTACGTTGCGCTTCAAATCGGTCCGGACTCGACTTTTCAGGCGAGCTCTAGAGGCGCCATAGCAGCGTAGATAAAGCGCCGACATTTTTCCATTTAGTGCTTCGTCTTGAATGATACATATCCACAGGAAAACATATTTCTCTAAAATTCGAATAAATATGACGTAATAAGAATTAGGGAGTTCTTAACTTTACTGGTAACTACAAAAAGCTTGTTTAGAATGTGGTCGTCATCATAAATGGAGTCAGAGATATGTTCAGTAAAAGGGAGTGGTGATAATATTTTCTGGGCAAACCTAATTTACGGAGTTACGGATTTACGCATTTGGTTTCATCTTAATACAAATTAGTATCAGTAAATTCAGTATTAGTTAGGGAGGAGGGTTAGGGTAGGCTTAGGTAATAGATATTTATATATTAAATCAGTCTGTCGGTCCGTAACTTACGGAATCCGTAAAAATCACTCCGTAAATTAGTGAGCAAAATCCGTAAATCCGTTCATCCGTAACTCGCCCTATTTTCTGCAGCACACCCGTTGTTACTGATTTCCAGGAATCAAAATTTGCACGTAGTGTTGTTGTACCTCAATCCCCCACAAAAAGTAGTAATTGGTGATATTTCTTTTGAATAAAAACATGCCAAATCGATAGTTCCATAACTTTACTTTCCCCAGGTTGTCACGTTGACGCGCTGACTCATTGACGCGTTCACTGTCCACGCGCATGAAGGGGCTCGGTTGTCTTATGACACATCCGACGTAAAAAAAAAATCATGCACACTTCCGGCTTTGCCTTCGCATTCGCGAGTGGCCAGCGAAATCTCAGTCGCAATAGCTCATCATCCGGCGTTGACTAGCGTTTCAAATCGGTCCGGACTCGACTTTTCACGCGAGCTCTAGAGGCGCCGTAGCGGCGTTGTGAAAGCGCCGAAAGTTTCTCACACGTATGCTCAGCGTTACATGGGTTCGTCTTGAATTATTATACATGTCCATGGGAAAACATGTTGCTCTCTTCCTTCAACGTAGACAAAGATTAGAAAAAGATGGAACCTTCTCTCGAAACAGTTCTTGAGTGACGTCAAATCACGTGAGATTCGCTATTTTTATAGAATTGAAGCGAATGAATAGGTCTGTGGTAACATGAGATGTATTGCGAACGGGTTTTGTTTTTATGACAACTCATCGGACTTGAAGGGAGTTGGGAAGTGAAGCGATGAAATAACATATCTTACTCAGCCGATCATTTTCAATTACTTGGAATGGAGTAATCTCCAACGGAGTGTGCAGGTAAACGTTAAAAAATGAGGCAGATTATGACAGAAAAGTTAGAAAAATGGATGTTGTTGTTTTAAGGGGTGTAAAGCCATCGACATCTAAGGTCATTTAGGCTATGTAGTGTGTGAAAATTTGTCAAAGCAATGTGGATATGTATGTACCTTGCTCAAGGGTACCGCGCTAAACTAAGAGAAATTATTCATGTATGTGTGTGTAGAGGAAATCTCGACTCGCAAGAAGATTTCTCAGAAATTTGGAGAAGCCGGAGTAGTGCAAGAGCTTCTAGAAAAATGGTATTATCACAGCAAAGTCGAAAGTATGTTTCTCTTCCGGTTCGCGGTGGCTTCGTATTGACGACTGTTATAACTTTGCATGACTGAAAAAGGATAAACATAAGCTTGCTGGAAATCCTTTACGGTGTATGAAAATCTGTCCACTATAAGCGCCAATCGTAATATTTGGAGTAGTCTTAGGGTTCGGTTTGGATTTGTTTTAGTGTTAAGGCTAAAATACACGTACGCGGCAAACTCACGCGTTTTTGGTTTGTTTTGATATAGCCGTGCGGAACCGTGCGGAATCGAATTCCGCACGGTTATATCGAAACAAACCAAAAACGCGTGAGTTTGCCGCGTACATGTATTTCAGCCTTTAGTGTTTGATATGGGGGCTTTTCAGAATTCCTTTACGTGTCTATAATGGCTCCTCTGGCTCGAGTTGTATCGCTCGTTCAGAATAACTGGAACCGAATGGACGTTTTTTACGCTTTTTGTCTCAGATCAGAGGTTTCTTTCCTTGGGCCCGAAAGGGATAGTTTCGCTGTAAATATAACTTTCCTCAACTCAATTCATTGAATTCAATTCGAATCGAGAAGCTCTTGCACTACTCCGGCTTCTCTAATTTTTGGGAAATCTTCTTGCGAGTCGAGATTTCTCTACACACATAGATACACGAACATGCACGGCGCTATCAAGAGATTAATTTCTCTTAGTTTAGCGCGGTACCCTTGAGCAAGGTTCATATTCACACCACTCTGACAAACTTTCACATACTACATAGCCTAAATTACCTCAGATGTCGATGGCTTTAACACCCTCAAAACAACAACAACAGCATTAACTTTCACCAGGGCACCGTTCCTCGCATTGGCCGGGGCTAAGGGTAGCGTTTCGCCTCTTAAGCTCCTTTTCTCATCGTTGTCTTCAGTGACGAACTCGTTCCTATTATCCTCAGTAAAGAGCTGATGTTATTTCTTAAGATTGAACGTTTTTGCATTGGATATTTTTTGACCTTGGAACGTTCACATTAGCTACCTACATACATATTTGGATAACCTGTGACAATAAAGCACTTGGAAGTAGGACAAAAGAAGCTTTGTATTTCTTAATTCCTTTTTCAATTATTTAGTTTTATACTAGACTGTTTATTATCAGATTAAAACAATTAAAACGGGGTCAAGAAAAAGTGTTAAGGAAGCTATAGTACTTATATGGAGCAGAATTCATCAAACGGTTTTGTATAAAGCAACAGGTTCCTTGAATGTACATCAGCAGTGAACTTTAAGATTGATAAAGGTGAAAAGAATATGTTTTTATCGGTAGTAGCTCTGAAGAACATTGGATTTAGTTCTTGTAAAAGCTCTTTTGTTCAGGCATGCTAATTTTCAAGTCCATAGGAGCTCGGGTGAGCAGAGTTCACCTCTTTCCAGTTCCAGGAATATGTTTTTATCAGTAATAGCACTATAGAACATTAGAATAATTTTTTTGTAAATGCTCTCATTTACAGATATGCGAATACTGTATAAAATTTATCTATAGGAGTATAGGCGAGCAGAGTACGTTACAGGCATGCTGATATTAAATTTATGTATAGTAGTACAAAAGGTGAGCAGAGTATATATATCCCTTTATAGTTTCTCCTTTCAGACTAATATTTCCTCCTCCGGTCAAAATTTCTTCCCTTAGACTAAAATTCCACCTCGATAACTTCCCAAAACGTTGTAATTCCTCTCCGGGGACCCAAGTGCACTATTGAGAATCATATAGTTTATCCTAATAACATTACATTTGGAAAATATAGCGCTCCACTGCAATATAGAGATTTCCCGAAGTGGTTGCGAAATAAGCTGACACTCTTTCAATTTTAATATCAGACATAGTCTAGTTCATACACAATGAAAAGTTGTATTTCGTAAGCTTTCGCTGAATTGTTATATCTAGCTTCCTCAGACGAAGCAGAATAAATGATTGCAAAAAGAAACACGCGAATTAATAACACTCGGTATTGTGGTACTGGAATTTGCTTATTTAGTATGAAAAGATAATGAAATTGTATCGTAATGACGTATAAGCTTTTTTATCGTAATGACGTATAAGCTTTTTTATGCATAATGTCAAATGCAGAGGAAAATTTATTTCACCAATCGGAAGATTATAGATAGAAAGTTTTTGACTTTGCGGCTATGTATTTAAATATTATTATGAATGAGAAGTATAGTATTTCGCTGCCAGACGTAAATTGATTGATGTATCATATTTACCCTCGGATTCACCAGAAAGCCGTAGCAGGCTTATACATTGATGCATGATGCGACCATGCCGGCTTGTGAGCATGCTGAACTTAGATAGCGGAGGAAAGCCGTGACCAAGGTCACGTGAAACCGCTCTGAACCGGCGAGGAGTTCAGCGTAAGTCACTTACTCACGTCAAGGATGGAGGGTGAACACGGCATACGCTGAAGTTAGGTGATCAACAAGCGTGCAACATCGTGTGGTGCTGAATATATATGTGCAGGTGAAGGCGAGATTCGAACACAGAACCTGGTGAGCATAGATTTAGTGAGCATAGAATTTAGGAAGGATTTTATGACAGTTTTATATGTCAATTGGTCAAATAAGCGCAACGTATGGAATAACAGAGATAAAACTGATATATATATATATATATGGCACATATGTCTTGCCGGCCGTACATAGTACACGCGTCAGGAAGTTATATCCGGTCATTTAGTTAATGGACATATCGCCACCATACAAAACATTAGGGTTATTGTTAGGGTTAGGGTAAGGTTTAGAGTTTGTGAGATTATTATTTTTTATGTTGGCAAAATGTCCCTCAGTAAAGACGTCACAAATTATGGCAAATGTCCGAGATTCGTTCTGTCCATACCATGTCGAAGATAATTTATGACTGGGGAACGATGGAGATATTTCTTGGGATTTACAATTGTTACGTATTTTGATCAGCAACAGTAGGGTTCTGAAATGATATTGAATTTCACATTCCGTACCAGACATTATCTACAAAACAGACTTGCAATGACGCGTGTGAGCGGTTTAACCCCAAACGCAAGTATTATTCGTTTCTGAGGTATTCGGAATCGAGTAGACACGGAACAGTAGATCTGGTACTTTCGATCGGAATAATACACAGCAGCACTCAGTGTTCAGCGTAGTCGACAAACAGTAGGCAAATTGAGTTGGGAAAACGTTTTGAAATAGGGCAGATGAGGAACATAGTTCATTTCAACATTGTAAACCGAGTATTATCAACTGAAAAGAAATTAAGATATCTATTGATCTCAATCGCTGATTTTGTGCAAAAGCTTATCTTTCAATATCAGATAGGCACTCGTACTCCCCTCTGACAAGTTTATTAACGAATTAGGCTTTTAATACCAAATAACGATATCGCTTGACTGCGTATAAGTCACAGACGAAGTCATATAACATTAGCAGTTATATGTGAACTCCTTACATTTGTATTTAGACAGTGTAGCTAGAAGAGCGATGTTGGGCTTTTGTAATTGAACCTGTGAGGCTTTGTCGTGCCATGCTAGTTAGATATAGCCAGATTATTATCGGTTAGTTGTTTAATTTGTTCATATTTTTGTGCTAGTGTTGCCAAAGCCTTTAAATACTCAGGTCATTCAGGTTATGTTGTGTGTGTAAGTTTGTTAGAGCAGTGTGAATATGTACCTTGCTCAGGATAACCGCGTTTATCTAAGATAAATTGATCTCTCAATAGTGCCGGACTTGTTTGTATGTAGGCTTACCATACTTCCCGATTTGGTCAGGACAATCCCGATTTTTGGTATTTCCCGATGTCCCATGCCGGTTGACACTGAAACGGACTGATTATGAATGAACTGTAATTCTTTCTAGTAAAGATGAAATGGTTGTTGAAGAGGCCCTGTTCAAAAGTGCTATACCATTATTAGCTCACGTAATAAAAGTGGTCCACTTACACATTTCTATATATAGGCTATATACTTCTGATTCACGAATTACAAGTTTTTCTCTTTTGTAACAGAACTAATGTTTAACGAAATACAAGTGCCTACACTAATGGTGCCTATATATTGTTGGTAGACCACGTTTGGGCCTAAGAAATTGTGGTTAGTCTATTTGTGTGTGTTAAGTATTCATTCAATTAGATCAGGCCGTCCAACGGTTAGTTTTGAGACATTTTAGCTTTCTGTGTAAATCAGAAGACGAGTAGAATTAGTTAAAGTGAATGAAGTATAATTTGGATACATCTATGTTTATAATTACATGTATTAATATATATCCTGCACGATAAGTAGATCATTTCAGGTCTTATCAACTCAGCAAATCTCGCAAAATGGACGCAGTTTCGCCTCATTTAATTGAACTATATTCATTTGAGAAAATCAGTAAAATGGGTCCGAAAGCAGTCCAAATTAGCGAAAAGAACTGTTGGTTAGACTGTTAGGTAGATAGGGTTTCCATTTTTCGTCATTTTAACATATAATGGAAATTTCGAAAACAGCGGCCAACTAAAACCAATTGAATTGTTTATAACAATGCAAGATGAAATGTAGTGACAGCCATGACTATTAATTATAAATGTGAAAATAGATAGAAAAATATTATTTATATAAGGTGTATTGTAGTATTCATCTTCGAATGCAACCTGCGATGTTCCCGGTTTTCAAATATTTTCAAAGTTTCGACATCAGTCATACAACAGGATCGGTGTCTAGTCGATACGGGTATTAGGTTTCATTCTTAACGCAATTCCTTATTCGAAAGGGTGAATGTCCCCACAAACATTCAAGTTTGCCCTTTAAAAGGGTTGTTTTGCGCGCTATGATTTTTCGAAAATATACTAAAATAGTATAATATACCCAAGCAAAAAAGATTAGGCGATAGTTACGTGATACGTGAAGCAAACGTCTCGATCCCCCTATACCTCCCTCATCCGCTGTTGATGAACATAGCGCTTTGTGATTAATTCGCTTGGCGGGAGCCGTAGAGTGCGTTTTGTAGAGTGCGTTCGTGGGTAAAATATACCTCACATTAGTGTTTACGTATGCGTGTAATCAGTCGGTTTACTCCAATGTCAGTTATCATGTATATTTTTCTCAACAAGTCAGGAAGGCATGGTTACATGATTTGAGACCCAGAAGGTGTGTGGGCCAAAGGTCAATCTTCAGGTCATATCGTTCATATCGTCGTAAAGGTCATATCGTTCTTGTTATTAAGAGAGAGAGTCATACCTAACGTTATACTAACTTAAACGTCAACTCTTGCCATGGCCAAAGATCTTGTGAGCCTCAACGCCATTAACCA
>JAUELA010057364.1:0-10808 GCA_031471845.1 Boltenia villosa | reverse complement strand
TCCTCCATCAATAGTTTTTGAAAAATTAACCAAGGAACGAACTCTCTGTTCTTTCCCATCTCCTTTACTGTTTTTTTAGTGTAGTAATACCGTTGATAGTTAACTGCTCGGCAGATCTCATCTGGGTATTTAAATACAGACTAAATTTTCTGCGATTCAGCTTCTTAGTCTTTGGTTGGATTTGACTGCACATTCCAGTCCCTTCCATATCACCTGCTTGAATTTCATTCCAAGATGTAATATTCAATCAGGCATGGCCATTGTTTAAGTTCTTCATTCGATGGCCAATCAACTTCACTCCATCTCCAATTTCTTTTGCATCGATTCAAATAAATTCATTACAAAAAAATTTATCGAGTATCGTAGTAGTATAACGATTGAAGCGATTTTCTCGATCAAATTAATCAACGAAATATCCATTGTTATTTCCATTGTCTAAATTCCTTAGACGTCATATTGATCTCAATTCGTTCGCATCATATGGCATGTATCGGCTGGAAAAAGTTAGGAATTATGCGGACCGCAGGAACAATATTAATTCTGTTTTAGTTTAAATCATTAAGGTCGGAGAACGTCTGGTTATCTCTTCGCTGTAGTTCACTATCGAAGATACAACCGTTATCAAGGGCGGATCCAGGGGGGGTCCGAGAGGTGCCCGGGACCCCCCCTTTGAATCATGGTAAAGTGCATTATTTCGTGTGTTCTAGAATCCCTATTTTGCGTTGCATGGTATTTGAAAGAATGGCCCAAAACTAAAAAATATTAGCCCAATCGTCCTTCGAAGCATCAAACCTGGCTACGCCAATTAACAGTTTTATGTAATCACAATAGCATCTTCGAGTATTGTACATTTGACCTTGGTAGTCGTACCGGTGTCCGGCTGTCCGCTACCTTATCTTCATGCTGTCAAATACTGTAACCATGGAGAAGAAACGTTGTAAGACATCAGCAACCTTACTTGATTTCTTTACAAGGTGAAAGAATATATATAATTAAAATAAATATAAAACTTATAATCTAGGTCTCTTTGATTATTTAGTGGTTATAGCCTACCGTACCTAACTTTAGTAAATCAATAACGTAAAATGGTCTAACGTTGGATAACATCAGCAACATTTTCGGTTGGAGGTCATTTATTACGAATTATTCATTCCTGGTAGCTTTTTCCTATATTAATTTCAAGCCTCATGGCAAGAGACACTAGGTCTGTATTATCGTGAAGGCTAAAGTCAAACGTTTTGATCAAGTACAAAGATTCGATTATGCGGCCATTAGGGCTAGGAAAGGGTACGAGAGACACGCTGAGCGTCCATGAAAAAAATCTATGGGTATGAGTCAAGGACTAAAAAGAAGCTTAGAGCACACGTTATTTATATTATGTATAACCCCTTAATTCCAGAACACCGACAGTTGACTGCAATCAAGTGTCTCGTGTAACGAGTTCTGAGCCAGCGGAAGTTCCATCGGTCTCTCGCCCAACTGATATACACGTAGATGTTGGTACAATGTCCGGTAAACTGACAGACAAACAAAAATATGATGTACTAAAAAGCCATTTTTCACCGGATTCTTCATATTTATTTCCTTCGCGATACGAGAAAAACAAGGCTGGAAAAATAAACCACGTGAGATCATTCAATTTGAATTGGCTCTCTGAATTCCCATGGCTTGCATACTCCCCAAGGATGGATGGTGGGTTCTGTCTCCCTTGTTTCCTCTTTTGGGAAAGATGGGGACTTGACATGTCATGACAGCAAGCAATACAATAATAATGCCGTTGTTATGTCTGCTCATTTTCTTCAGACGTACTCAGACCCTAATTGCAGAATTGATAATGCGTTAAGAGGAATACGTGATACAACCTACCAGAGAAATAAAGATGCGCTAATAAGTCTCGTAAAATGCATTGTATTTTGTGGAAAACAGAGCATTCCATTTCGTGGCCATCGTGACGATTCATCTGCCCCCTGCAATTCCAATAAAGGAAATTTTAACGCATTAGTCGAACTTCTGTCATGCTACGATGGAGATCTAGCTTCATTTCGAAAAAGTGCACCGAAAAATGCTTCTTATATGATTTCAAGACTTGATAGCCGAGAAATGGCAATGGGATTGTAAAACCAGAATAGATGCACAAGGATTTTATACTTGTTTAAGAACATCCGAAAACATCGCCTCAGTAGTTGTATTGAAAAATGCCCTTCAAGCTCTGGGTGGCATTTCTACAAAATTGCAAAAACGTGACATTGATATATATACAGCGTACAGGGACATACGATCAGTTACAAGTATGGTGGAAACGAACCGTGAGGATATAGATTTAATTTTTCCGAACTGGTTTTCGGAGATGAAAAGGTTGGCGGGGCAGTTAGATGCTGATATAGTCATTCCACGACCATCGAAAAGACAGACATACAGAGCAAATTATGAAACAAACACATCTGCGGAATATTTTAAAATTTCAATTGCTATACCATTCCTCGACCATATTTTAACTGAGTTGAATGAAATCAAGATTTTCCAAGAATGATGCGGATCCAATTGAAGGAATTTTATCCCTAATTCCGTCACTAATAACCGAATTAAAAAACTGAAGACATTAACGGCATTATCCCGAAACTATCTTGCTACGATCAAGATCTCCCTGGTTATCATCTTCTCTTGCGGAAATATGGAATTGGAGGAATTATTGTGTAAAGAGCAATCACTCGGCCGAAAGCCTTCTCAGTGCGTTGAAAATATGTGACATCTATCATTTTCCAAATATTCACGTCCTGCTTCAAATAGGGTGTGTCATACCCGTAACAAGCTGTGAATCTGAGCGATCGTTTTCCTCGTATAGACGAATAAAGACGCATCTTCGTAGCAGTATGGGTGATGAACGCCTTATGAATCTTTGTTTGATGACCATGAACGAACGAACTGACTGCGGTGTACAATCAAATCGGTTGAAAATTATCTTTTGCATAAATAAAATACATGAAGCGAATTCGATTAGCATAATCTTCGCCATACATGTTTACCGATTTTTAATAAAGTGTGTTTAATAGCCTCTATATACATATAAACGAGGCTTTAAAGTTGAAATTTGCCATGCTGGTAGCTATAAAAATATTGAAATGAGGGTCTATACATTTTTCCATATGGGAACATAAATGAAATAATATTATTGTGGTATAGGGTAAATATAAATTAAGACTCAGTGAGGATGATCACTTTACATTTAGTTTTTAAGGATGAGGTGAAAATGGGGGTAAAAAGTTGAAATCAGTTCTGGAAGCCTTTTTAAAATTTACTAAATAGGGGTCAAAAACTTGAACTCAGTTCTAGAAAACCTTGCTAAATTGGGTGTTTTTTATGCACGCAAGACCATGGCACTTTGTACACTTGAGAAGTTCATCAACTACAATATATGAAAAGAGGGAAGTAGTGAAGAGTTAAATCCTGGCTTTAGGGAGTCAATACTAAATTCTTTTACAATGGCCATTCAATCATGAAATAAAAAACTCATTACCGACAGACTATCATCATAATTTCACACAATTCTATATCAATATATAAATTCTTTTCGACGGAATTACCCATCTTAATTTTTTAATTAAGAATTGTTTAGGATGAATCAGAAAGTCAGTATTTCTGTGACTGGACAAGGAGGGATGGCTGGGAAACCAACTCGCATTGGGCTTTCAGTGCATTTGCTCACTTTTCTACAATGCTTCTTCAACTGTATATATTAACTTCTGGACTTTGGAAAATGCATAATCAATACCCATTCAATTATGTTAAAACAGAGGACAAGCTATAAAAGTATTCACATAACATTAGGACTTTTCAGTGGTATTAAATGCAATTTCCATCATTTTTTCTATTGTAGTTACTTTTTCTCGTACTTTTCCAATACCACTTCCATGTTCAATTTCATAGGCATCTATTTTTTTCCAATCTTCCCATTTAAAACATCTTCTTTGTTTTTCTACAAGTAATTTCGACAATGTGAAATTGTTAGGTTTCCGTCTACTAAGAGATTCCAGGTCCTGAAGAATAGTATCCCCAGTAACCAAACAGTCATTCAGTGTATCTGCTAAAACACCCTTTGGTCCAGTCTTGCACCAACCACAAGCAAAAAGCGGTAAATTTCTGGACACTCTGGTCTTCAACAAATTACTTTCTGCATACCTAATCACCTCACTTGGCAGTTCATTTTTGTAACCAATACAAGTAATAACAATACTGCAATCAATTTTTTCAGTTTCTTCAGTTGGAGTAATAACAGGATTGAAAGCATCTGATCCCTGCATCCTGCTCTTTTTTAGAATTACTCCCGTTACAGAATTATTCATGCCGATTAGTTCAACAGGAGTGCGTAATAATTTGAGATTTAATTCACCTTGAGAGATAGATTGTTGCATTGAATTTGGAGACTTGCTTACATTCATTAAATGTTTAACAAGTCTCTGAGTTTTCCTAAGTTTCAAGTTTTTTAATTTCAGTGCATTTACCACCTGGTCAGTAAAATAAGTTTGGTCAATTGAAGTCTTGATATTGTTTAAATCCGTGATCTCTGAAAGTTCCTTCCTTGTGCAAGCCATTTGCAGTGGGCCCCTTCTGCCTATTAATACAACCTTCTTAATCCTTTTTTGTGCAAGCTTTTCCTGAGCATAAGAAGTAATATCAGTGTCACTTAGGCTTGTACAGGGCTTTAGCAGCATTCTAGAGCAGTCTAGTGCTACATTCCCAACTCCTATTATAACAGCAGTTGTTCCAGACAAGTCAGGATCCACATGTCTCCATTCTGGTACTCCATTATACCATCCTACAAACTCGTTTGATGTAAAAACATTATCCAAGTTGTCACCCAATATTCCAAGTTTCTGTTTTCCCTGTGCACCTGTACAGAGAACCACAGCAGTATAATTATCCATCAATTCTCTAAAAGATATTGATACTCCAACATTAATATTTCCATAGAACGAAAATCTGGGATCTTCAGCAACTCGTTCATAACTATGAATGCAATTTTTTACATCTTGGTGATCAGGTGCCACTCCATATCTTATTAAACCATATGGAGTTGGGTATTTTTCCACCATATCAACTTGGATAGTTGTATTATTTTTCAGCAAATATTGCGAGACACCAAAACCAGCAGGACCACTACCAATAACACACACTCTATTTTCTGAAGATATACTACTAAACTTCTTGTGGACAACCCATTTCATAGGTCTATTAAGATACTTAGGGATGTTCCACAATGATTTACTGGTATCTTTAATGCGAAATAGATTCATATTCTGCAAACAATATTTAGCCATTAGAATGGTCAAAATACTGCTAAAATGTAGAATTAACCAGTTTTCTCTTGATTAATGTAACTGATATTCTAGTAATCCTACATTCTAACAACGTTGGGGCGATGCTAAAGGCATTGCCATGGTCTAGCTCATAGGAAGATGAGCACTCCTGTTTATTAAAACATAACTTCTGATTCCCTTGGGTCGAGGTTAGGAGACGTTCAATCATGGCTTAATAAACACATGTGGGAACATGCTGGATCATTTTGCATCTTGCTATGCACACAATAAATGAAAACCAAGTGAGAGGAGAAAACCGGCTAGGCTGCTGGCATCACCTAAACTAGCAATACTTCTATTGGAAATTCAACATTCAAGAATGTGAACAGTGATTAAAATAATGTTGAATTATAACATTTTAAAATGAATGTATCGAAATGAATGCCCGAACTTAATGGCGAGAGGAATCCCATGACCAAGGTCAAGTCAAATCGTTGAACCGTTTTTACCATTGAACAAAGTCACCCCAAACAGTGAGGTGACTTTGTTCACTCATTTACCCGCAAAAAATGGTAGACACAGACAACAGATTTCAATCTAAAACAAGCTAAATGCTATTTTAAAAAACTGTCAAAAAGTCAACCCAGTTGAAGGAATGTGCAGTCAACATATGCTCCTGGAACCAGATATTTACGGTACACAACGTTAACTTTAACTTAGTAGTAGTTAAAATTTACCAACACAAGCTCCCCAAACAATATTAGGCCTATAAATTAGCCTATGTAGCCTATTACCTGAAATATAGATATATAACTACTACAGATAAGCTTATAAAACATTAATGCAATAATAATAACTTTTGAGCTCATGATTACAATTAACCGCTTAACTCTGATATCAGTTTTGTCAGATCTTTTTGATTATTATTTCTGTATGTTTATCATTTCTGGCAGATCAAAATTAACCTTTAGCGCCCATATACACATAAATATTAAGAGCCCAAAAAGCTCCCAACATTTAAGTTTCCTTTTTTTATTATTACTTCAGTATTTTACCATTTCTGACATTTCATACCTTGAAATGACTGTATTGAAAATAAAATTTAACACAAGCAAAATGTTTATAACAAACAATTAAAATTGAGGCCTTGAACCGTAGGCATAATATTTTTTAAAAAATTACGAGGCGCCCAGATGAAAAACATTACGATAATTGGGTATCCGGACATTTAGCCAACGGACATTTAGCCAATATTTGCAGAGTTGGACATTTAGCCTACATTTTTTTTTCAAACATTATTTTTCTCCAAAAAATTCTTCAGGGTTAGAGTTAGGGTAAGGGTTGGGGTTAGAGGTAGGGTTAGGGTAGTGTTAGCTTCAGGGTTAGAATGGTTAGTGGCTAATCGTCCACTTCTGCAACTATTAGCTAAATGTCCGTTGTCTAAACAGTCCATTGGATAAATGTCCGTTGGCCAAATCTCCGGGATTCGATAAATGGTATCCGGACATTTGGCCAACGGGGTATCCGGACATTTAGCCAATGGACGTTTAACCAACGGACATTTATCCAATGGACAATTTAGCAATTATTAGCAGGGGTGGACATTTAAAAAAATGTTGGCTAAATTTCCACCCCTGGAACTATTGGCTAAATGTCCGTTGGCTAAATGTTCGTTGGCTAAACGTCCATTTGGATTCGGCCAACGGACATTTACGATCCGTCAATGGGGTGACGCAATCAATAAAGTATGGAGAGGGGGCTAATTACACATGAGACATAGTAATTTTGATAAACCTCAGTATGGAAAAATATATAATGGAACTTCTTTTGATACGTAATAACTACGACTGTTATCAGACCCGGATCAAGATACGGGCAACTCTGGCAGTCGCCCGGAGCGCCATGCTCAAACTGTTTGTATTATTATAATATAACGATATAAACGATAATTTGGCGACATAAAATAAAATCCAACCTCTGATCAACAATTATGAACCTGAGGGAGTGATCACGATATTTCGTGTATGCAATGGAATCAGCAACCATGACATTTTGCGGGGTTGAAAAATGCTAAGTCACTCTGATAAACATGACAAGCAAAATATTTATCACATAAAGCTACGATACTTGTTACCGTCCCGGTATTGAAACAGTATGTATCGCGGTGTGATTTTAAATATGTTGATATAGTTACACTATATGAAATCGAGGTTAGGTTTTGGATAGTAGGCAAGCCGACAAGTAGCACCTTTCTTGTCTTCATACTTTTTTTACTTACGTAAATGTAACCTGTTGTATGCATGTTAAACTATTCACCTTGTGCAAACTGTTTTGTCAGCTTAAAAGAATAAAATGGCTATGCTCGAAGCATTGTCACCTACTACTACATTGGGCAATATTATTACAAATACTTCAATTGAAGAGTTAAAAAATGATATATTTCGCATTCCTGCAGCAATAAATGTAGGTTTTTTATTATATGTATATTTTTATTCATTTTTTGTTAATTATCTTCATATCCATACTTTCGGATATTTTTTATTTTTCAGCCTGAACAATATCTTGCTCAATTCAATGGTTCAAATTCAACAGAGAAAATCAAATTCTGTCATGGAACAACAACACTCGCATTCAAATTTCAGCATGGGGTAGTTGTGGCTGTTGATTCAAGGGCAACAGCTGGAAGTTATATTGGTAAGAAATCATGTTGAGTAAAGATGTGAAGTGTAAAATTTTATTGTGAATACAATCTCTTGCGGTTTGCTTCTGCGCCTTCGGATCATAATAGTCTGAGTTCAAATCTACCAACTGCCGCGCGATATCCTTCAGCAAGATATCATTCGTCTAGCTGACTCGAAGACCGTATGGTCGTATCGCTACCGTCACCAATTTATGAATTATGAATAATAATTTTGATTAAATTGTGTGAAATAAAAAGCATTCTTTCTTTCTTTCTTATTCTTTTCTAAGATAACAATATTTCGAATTTCAATTATTTGTCTTTTTCTGTGGCTTTGTATCAACCACAAATCTTCAATAACCACATTCAGCCATTGAGTTAACATCCACATTTAATTTTTTTAAAGTGCAAAATGCCCTAGTTATGAAAATGCATTTACGTTGTCACATTCAAATTTGTAGCTTCGCAAACTGTAAGAAAAGTAATTGAAATAAATCCCTACTTGCTTGGAACAATGGCTGGTGGTGCTGCGGATTGTATGTTCTGGGAAAGAGTTTTAGCAAAACAGTGCAGAATATATGAGTTGAGGAATAAAGAAAGAATTTCTGTTGCTGCTGCTTCAAAAATACTGGCAAACATGGTGTACAACTACAAAGGCATGGGACTGTCTATGGTATGTGAATATTTTTAATCACACTGTGATTAATGTAGTATATTGTAATAAGGAATAAGAATGAGTATTACACATTTAGGGAACAATGATATGCGGATGGGACAAAAGAGGGCCTGGACTGTTTTATGTGGATAGCGATGGACAAAGATTGAAAGGTTGGTTGTGGAAGCTGTGAATTTTGTGACTTCAAGAAGTTAAAAATTACTGATTCCCATTGAAAAATTTGCTGACTCCTAATACTAAAAACAGATATATTAGATTTATTATTAAGATATTTCAGTCAAATGAAGCTGAAAGTGTAAAATACTATTTTTTAAATGAAAGTATTGTTTGAAGTAGCCGGAGTCTGTAGAATTTTCGGGAAATTTTCTCCGCCGATTTGAAATTTCAGATTGCTAATTCCACCAGAATTGTCGGTGGGAGAAACATTTAGGCATACAATATTTGCTCTTGTTACGTACGTATTCACAAATTAAACTTATATTTTACAATTCATTATAATAAAGGTAACATGTTTTCCGTCGGATCTGGATCAACATATGCATATGGAGTGTTAGATTCTGGTTATAAATATGACATGCCTGTTGATGAAGCATTGGATCTTGGACGTAGAGCTATTTATCATGCAACTCATCGAGATGCTTACAGCGGTGGAAGTGTGAATTGTAAGTTATGAATATAATTTAGGAGATAATGATGAAAAATGAATGCATAAGTGTTTTGCACCCTTTTTCTTTGAAGTAAATCTCTTTATACTTAAAGCCACTCATGTACATCCTTTATTTGAAACAATTTACAATTTAGTCTGTTGCACTGATTGCTGTTACAGGACAATGAATATTCTTATTTGTTAATTATATATTTAAATCTATTATGGTTTTCCACAATCTATAATAATCAATCTATATGTATTATTTCAATAAATGTTAATATTTCATTTAGTATATCACATGAAGGAAACAGGATGGGAGTACATTTCACAAACAGACATGAAAAAGTTACACTATGAATTGAAAAAATGATTCAATTTATTTTTGATACAAAGGAATGAAGGATTATCCCAATGAATACGAATTACTTTTGACAAACGAAGAGTTGAATCCTTGTATGATTTTCAATTCAATTTGTGGATTATTTTTGCTTTTCAACTGTAAGTTGGAATTATATTAAAAAAAAACGTATTCATGTTTCATTGTTACCATCAGAAGGCACTTGATAGGATTGTCTTTTTATTACCCATTCATAAAGAAAACTAAACAAGAAGCAAGAAGTAATTTTGCAATACATTTTTTTGTATTTAACCAGGAAAGCACCATTTCAATGAGTTAGTGAATGCTAAAAGTCATTCTTTCATTTGAACATTATAAAAATAATCTGTAAAGCACCATTGCCTCGCATTGGAAAACTGTCAGATATCGAGAACGCTGTTGTTGTTGTCGTGTGTGATACGTTGCTAATATTTTCCAGTTTCGTATTACGCTATGTGACATAATCTTACCCGAGTAAAACAATATCTGTTAACCTCTTGAGATGAGAAGTATTCCGTACTAAGAAAAAACGTATAAGAAACTAATAGAGGCGAAAAAAGTAGATCTGAAATACATATGCGATTGAGCGAAACTAACGACATCTCTGACTCTGATGTAATTTAACACTTGTGAAATATAAATAAAGAACGAGGTTTTCTGAAAAATCTCAGCTTTGAATCCTGATTGAGGAAGTATTGAACATAAGTGATGGATACACATTGCTGCACAAATGATGTGGATATGTTCAGTTTCTTAATCAGCAGCAACAGAAGTCACAATAAAAAAATTATGCGCGGTTTGATCAGTAATTATGGAATCCAATTTGTCAAAATATCATTCCTCTATTAACACCACAATCTGCTTGCTTCAAGAATAGAAAGAACTGAGCTTCCAACCCAGCTGTCGACACCCTGATGCAATACCAACAGTAAGATGTGCTCTGTACCTTCCATTTATTATGATTTATTGAATTGAAAAGTAACTAATTTTTGATAAATCTATTACTTCAATGCTATTTCCTGTTAATCTGATATTGCGGGCATGCGGTAAAAATCGAAGGGACTAGTCAAGAACACAACGTACCTAATTAACGTATGACTCAAATGGCTTACAAAACAAATTTATATTACGTT
>JAUELA010057255.1:0-10810 GCA_031471845.1 Boltenia villosa | reverse complement strand
GCATCATGAAAGCAATCACACCGGACAAAATGAAACAAGATTCCAGGTTTGTGTATTTATCAAGTTGGAATTATAATGTGTATCCAGCCTAGATGTGTGGACATTACATGGAGTGTGGTTCAATTAATAGGTATACATGAAGTATTGAATTTGTTTGGAAGGTATATCAAAATCTTTTTCACTCTCCATGGTTATTCATTGCATTCATCAACACGGTTTTGAACATCTATTGTTATCCATGCTAAAAACGTTAAACTTCGAATTAAGAGCGTTTTCGATATAATATTTCCAATAATACTGTGACTAATAAAGTAATTGAACTCAATAATTCCTTTGTCCTCATAATTATGTGCTTTGCCACCATATAATTAAAACATCTTGAACTATTACAAATTATTCACGTTAAAATTTATCAATATTTAACTAATCTACTTTGACTCAGATTACCTCTACCTCAACGTTCGTGTATCAGCCGCCACATGGGACACATTCCAACTCCACTACGCACTGTAATACATCCGGGACCTTTTACGACTTACAAGTTCGGCCAAATCGTAATTACTCTGTTGATATCAAGGCACAAACTTGCTCTGCTTCCAGTAAACAAGTTATAGCTGTCGGGACCTGTATCACAGGGTTCAAAGGTGACGATATTTAAATATATGTTTATTCATTTATTACGTAACATTATCCAAATTCACGGTAAGAATTCAGTATAGAAAATATTGACACCAGCAGTGCAGCTTATACAACAACACAACTCTGCTAAACCTGCTATATTCGAATTTTGAAATTTGTTTGCAAAAGATTTATTATTTGATGTATTTTTATTTGTAAAACTTTCCTGTATTTAGCTCCTGATTTCATCTCGAAACCTGATGTTCTTGAACCAACTAGCGCTGAAAATCTTCGCAGAATTGGAATCTCATACCCAGATTAACAAAATGAACCAATCAGCTAGTGACAAAACAAAACAAAGCAAAGATTCTGATCATGGCTATAAGCACAAATGGGCCCCTGGCCCCTCTCTACTAATAAGATTCACCCACATTACAGTGTCAGTGAAATATTACTGGGCTGATTGCGTAATTCCAACCATAGCCTTAATTGAACGATAATATGGTTGTTACCTATATTTTGCACTCAATATTTGTATTTGAATGACTTGAGCTCTTACGTGGGCGCTTAAACGTCGTCCTACCCGGGTTAATGTGCATTTGAATGACTTGCGCTTTTATGTCGAGCAGAAACGTTGTCTCACTCGGACTAATGCACATTTTCCGTATATTTTTATCGATCTCAAATAACTAACTGATTGAGTTTCTGAACACGTTTAAAATGAAACTCACAACACAGCAATAGCAGTGACAGATAAATGGTATTTAATTTAAACTAAACAGTGAAGTTATTTTGTATTCTTAAAGTGTTTCATAATTTTATTTCATATGTTTTCAGTTGCATCTTAGTCATTGTAAGAAGTGTGGATATTTCAAACGTTGATATTAACCATTGATAAAATGAAAGAAATGAGTTTCAACACGGTTGAATCCATCAAAGATCCATATATTGCTGTAGCTATTCCAAGGTAAGAGCATGAAGAGATTTATAATGGAAAAAATGTTTATAAACATCACAAGAGGGAAAATCAATAATCCTGTATGCTATGGTATTTTATCGCCTTTTCAGCCTTAGGAAAATCTCCCTTTACTGGTATTTTTATAAATTTTCCCTGTTACTCTAAATATATATATATTATGTGTCTGCTTTAGCATTTGAAGTCAGTAATATTCCAAATTTTCATTTTTTAATTCTTCCTCAGCGAATCTATCGGTTAATAACGAGGAATGCCCATTGCAGTTTTCATAAATATTTTATATATATTGTTAGATGTACAAGAAATCCTCGATCTCCGATTACATTTTAGAGGTGAACTTTATTTCAGTAGTAATTTCACGGAATATAAAAAAAGGAATCACCCTTGGAGATGGCAAAACGTCATCCTGTCTTCTAACCCCGTCCATTGTTGTGATGTCATCGAGTAAAAATGGTGGTTTTGATGACGTAGTGACTCTTACAGGAAAAAACCTGCTAATCCAAAGTACAAAGGAACTCAGGTAACACAATCTAACACAACAAGTGGCAACACATCATTTAGAGCTAACAGATTTTACATCAGACCCAACTAACAGTTTTATTTTGATTTTCTGGCAACTACAACAGTAAGTGAAGAAGGAATTCTGTTGAAAACTAGTTTGTACAGTATTTTGAGTGTGATTAAATCAACAACTCAGGTAATAATTGATTTCTTTAGAACTGATGAATAACGGAAGTATGCCAAATAATAACGAGTTTCATGATTGTGTGCGAAAATCCAACCGCCATAAAACCAAACAGCCCTTTTTTTTCTTATCCGTATAAATGAAATAATATCTCAATTTGAATCGTTCTTCCCGTGATAGTAAAGAAATTAAACCGCAGAACTTAAAGTAGTAAGAAAGCAATTCATATCACTCGCGGCGAGATCTAGGATTTATACTGTGAAATGTTTTTATGGCTTTTTTTCTAAATTTAGATGCTATTCCTTCAGGTACGGGTAATAATTAGTGAAGGCCCAACTAGATCTATCATTACCTTATTATTTTCAACTGGATACACTAAATTTTGGAATTATTTCTTCTACAGCTATTTCATCCACACAGTTGATTTCTATCACTGTACCAATAGCTAGCCTGGTCTTGTTGATAATTACTATGATTGTTCTGATTGTCTGGAAGAGAAAGAGACAGAATCAACAGCTTTCATCAACAAAAAAGGAGGAACAAATATACAGTGAAATAAGCGATATCACGACTGGAACAACTAAACCCATGGGATCAGTTTATTATTCTGCTGCTCCTGCAATTGCTCCAAGAGAAACGAAAGATGATGGAGGTTATATAGAGCCAATTAAGTTCATGGGTGAGTGTAAGCTCGATATTTTGTCATTAATTATCCCAGGGAATTTTATTGGAAATGAATATTGAAGTTGATGTTACTACGCTCTCTTAATGAATAAAGTCTTGACGTTATTTATTTTTTCGAAGTTGAAGTTTTATGGACCTTTCATTCCGGCCACCTTCTGATCTTTCCATGTTTTGCTTATGCTTTCTCCTTTATCAGCAACACACAATACTATCGCCAAATCATTTTTATACATTAATTTAAGTGTATTAGAATCGTTGATAAAATCTATAGTTCATCTATATTCATCATAATGAATAATTAAATTTAACTATAATTTTGTCTGTCTGATGTAAAATCAGTATATGTTTTTGTTTTAGGAATTGAAATTCAATCATTTAGTCAAGAATGCGAGACGATGAGTAGTACGAAAAATATGGAGAAGTCTTTCCAGGAAATAGAATATTTGGAGCCAATCAAACCTAGTAATTATAACTATTATTAATTTACATAACAAGGCAATCCTTCCGTAGATGTTTAACCAGTTATGCTATATTTTCTCTTACACTATATAATTCATCTAAAATATTAATAATAATATCAATAACAGAACAGCATGTCTACGTGAGCATAAAAGTGAATGAATATGAGTCTGACCGAAAGTATGAGATGAAGAAATGAACGAATTTAGCCAGGAAAGAAGACATATTGTATTCTTAACATCTTTCATCTTAATATTTACCTATATTTTCAATGTTTAAAAATAAAATACTGCTAATTTACATTTCCGTATCTTGTTTAATAGAATTAATTGATCCTAATATATGAGATTTTTTAAAAGAAGGAAGTAAGATTTTTGTATTTACAATTTCAAATGAGAATTCAATGCACAATTGAAATATATGATAATGAAGGACATGGAAACTCGCACAGAGAAGTTCAAATATGTGTAAACGATCATTGCGTAATTGTTTATAATAAAATTTATAATATTTTCATCTTCACAGACAATGTAGATAATTAGCAAACTTTCAATAGGTTATGCATCAAATCATTACAGCGTAAAATATAAACAGTGCAAAATGAAGCAGATATAGGTGTGCATACCACACAATATAGATGGGATATAACATAATTGAATATATTAGAATACATATAAATCTAACGAGATCTGAAGTGACATTTTGTTCTTTCGAACGACATTTAAAATCACAACCATACTTCTTCCATAAATGTTTGAATTTCATTGCATTTGGAATATTTCCCGATTGAATTGTGTTTTCAAAAATTGACAGATTCGATTTTGAAGTTTTCGAAATTTTAATGTGAGACAGTGTGGTTTATTGGGTCTACAGCTTTGGTTACTACACAAACATGTTGAGTCTGGAGATAATAGCTCTGGAATGTCTTGTAGCAGAAACGACATTGGTCCTGTAAAAATGATATTGAATTATAATAATTGTGTTTATGTTTATAAAAATTCTAATCTTGCGTTAATCCATTTGCGACCAATTACATTTGGAACATTTTTTAGAATTCCTGAAGATGAAAATGTTCCAGTTCTAAGGTATTTTTTTTAGAAAAGTTCAGATGTCGTTCCTGGTATTTTCTTCTCATTCACATCTTTATGCATATCATATTCTCAAATTGTATATGTGGAATATTTCGAAGTAGTAGATAAATCACTGAATGATGTATATAATTATTGAAAACGACGAAGTGAACGGCTATCGATATATCCATTTAGATCACAATGGAAGAACTCAGTCGGTATATTAAGGACATTGTTATTTGATCAATCAATATTCTTCACTCACCAAAGTTTGCACCATTTCTGGTCTACAGTCTCGAAGATATTTGACAGTTCGAAAAAAATTAACTCCATTTCACATTTCAGTCGTTCGATGAGATTCACGATCGCACAGAAAGCCCCAATATTCCCGAGACCGTCGCTTGAATGAAATTATGATTGTTTATAACAGTATCGAAAAACGGAAAGAATTATAATAAGTGCAGTGGTAGTTTAAATGATTGCTTCCTCTATTACTCAATAATACCCTTCTAGCTGAATGTTCTTGTACATACATTTAAATATTATAAGGATGAAGTTACTTCGCATAAATTGTGGTTCGGAAGAATAAATTAATTAATGAATTTGAGCAATAAAAACAATTAAGGTAAAGTTTTTGACTTGACTATATATCAAGTGATTAATCATTGTATTGGTGAATAAAAATATCTATGGTAGTTAATTTTTACATTGTCTGTTATGCTCCGGATGAGCCTTGGTCTATAATTGGATGCTTGAAATTGAACTCCCTGCAAAATCTGATGCCAAAAAGAACATTACCTGCAATGCACGAGAGCAACTACATCCTTCTCTACACGAAACGTTGAACTGTATCTTAGAAATCAACTTCAGAAGAACTCCTGCATATGTGGGAGATGTTGATCTCCATCCAAGGTATTAGTATTGGGTGAGAACCAAGGCGACAACCAGGAATCAATTATACATTTACATGTAATATTGCTTTTATATTAGATGAACAATTAGTACTAGGTTTTCAAAACTTTTAACTTCACGTTTCTGATATTGAAGATACAAGAAGAGGCAAACCTTCTTTCACTTGTTGTTAAATGATTCAGGACACTAATACGTCATCGGCTGTTGTAAATGAATTCAGCTCAGTAGTAGGCGGTTTCTCGTTATTGTCTAAATTTACTGCATGATTGTTTATGGGAAATGTGATTAAATTTATCCTGAAACAGATTGATATATGTAACATATATTCTTGTTGTTTGCTTTGCAATATATTGAAATCTTTTCGACGGGCCACTGAGTTATCGCTCTTCGAGGGGCCACCAATAAAAAGGAGAAAACTTGTGTTAGTAGCCGTTTAAAATTTTTCGCCTGAAGGAAAGGACCTCAGCCGAGCCTTCTCGGCGTCCCAGGTTTGAGGTATCCTTCTTCATCCAAGAGATCTAGCTCTCTTGGTATAACTCATGTGCCCTCAAACCCCCGGCATGAGCGATCCTTGTGTCCCTCCAGACCCAATTAAACCCAATCCGTCCTGGGTTAAAGTTGCTCCCCACGAACAAGAGTATACCTGATTTTGGAAAGGATGTAGCGACCAGTCGAAAAGAAGCGCGACCAAGATACCTCGTACGCTGTTCCTTAGTTGGTGAATATATTGGTGAGAGTACTTAACCGATAGGATCTTCTTTCTTTTCCGTGTGTTTTGGGTGTTAATTTTTTAAAAAATAAAAATAAAAAAATATATGAAAAAAAAAAAAAAAAAAAAAAATGGCGGTGGTACTTACTCTCTTATATTATATACTTGGTGAAAAATGGTGGTGGGCTATCCCTGGATTTTACATACATATATAATAGTCAGACATAATTGGGCATCAGGGTGTTGAATTGTTAGGTTTTATCGTTTTTAACTTAAAAGAAAATACCATCTCAACAATTACAGAATTGGAATCCTCGGTGTCGGCAGGGGCCCTCGGGAACGAGTTCGTCACCGAGGGGCATGATGAGAACAGGCACCCATATGAGGTCACATACCATCTGGTTTACCTCGGGCATTCGGCGAAAATGTATCCGGGCGAAAGTTAGTAGTCAGGCGAAACTTTTTTGATTAGTACCCGGCAGTACGAAAGCTAGTAGCCTGTATACAAGGAGCGAATAACCTGAATCTGAACCAAGAAAAAAAAATGTTCCTTACTACGGAAAAGCGCCACACGACCTTGGACATGCTGCAGCGTTTTTAGTACGGCACACTAGCAGAGTTCAGGAACGAAATCGGCGGTATATTAGAGTAACAGGCCAACAAGTGGATCATGTCATTCAAGTCCACTGGAGGAAAGGAGGATAGTGTACGGCAGAATATCCTGACGTCTACGAAGGGCACCCTCTCCAGCAACATGGGAAAGATCACCTTCGCCCTGCCGCACCTTCCACTCGTGTGGATAACCATCCGGGGGATTGCGGTGGAAAATGAGATGAAGGAGGTAGAGAGAGAGTGATTAGTGGCCTCGGATTGGGAAAGATCATCCGATCTTCGAATGTCAACCACAATGGGACGAAAATCTACAATTTTCATACCACTCTCCTTATCGACGACTTCATCCCCGTCGAAGCCCCCAAATTCGTCCACGTGGGAGGCATCAGGTGTCAGATCTTCGAGATCACCCGAGTTCACGACATCACCTGCTACCCGTTGTAGGTGCGGCGAACCCCACGAACCGACCGAAGTCCTCTACTTCGAGTTGATCGAGTGCCGGTTCGTGGATGACAGTAAAATTCGGCAGCGCGAGACATCGCACCGTCCGCACTCAGGTGATCATTCACCGAGACCCATTCAATGCTATAGTGATAGAGCAGAAGGAGGAGGGTGAGGACGAGGCTGCCAATGCAGTGGACCTTCCGTCCCAACTCCTGTGTCCCCGCCCACAACGTCGCACGTATCACGCTCCCAAAGAACGGGTCCTGAGAAGCAACCGCCCTAGCAAGGCACAGAATAACGACCTCGAGGAGAATCTGTCTGCTGCTGCGCCCAAAACTCACTAGTCGACTCCCCTCAAGATACCATTGCCAACTGCGGTACGCTCTTCCGGCTCCAGGAAAGCATAGGTGACGACTCAATATCCCTCTGATTAAGATTTCATGGTGAGGACGGCATAGACCTGGAAATCTCGGTGCGCAAGAGATCAATATCATCTGATGGTAATGTAAGGTAAAGCCCCATCCTTCCGACAGGCAAACTTCGAAGTCGCAGAAAGTTCAAGAAGACTGCCACTGGGCAGCCTCAGGGCCAGAACTAACCCCTCTACCCACTTACTTTCACGATGTATTCTATCAATGTGAATGGATTCGAAACGCATTGAAAGAAGATACATCAGCTGCTGAAGCGTCGTCAGCTGGACATAGTCTGTGTCCAGGAGATGCATAGAGTAGACCCTGCTTTGATGGAAAGATCTTTGTCAAAGTTTGGTTATGCCATCTTCAGCAGCACAATGCCTAAGATCCAAATGCAACACCACAAGCTGGCAGACGTCCACCCTCTTTTTCAGGGATTTTCAATGCTCCTCAAGAAGGATGTTTGGGAGAGTCAGTTATGCATGAAATCCTACTACCCAACAGAGCGCACTCTGTATCACTCATAGTGTTCTCCTAGTGGGGAACGGATCACCATCGTAAATCTGTACCCTTCTGTCGATATATCGACTCCTCATAATGACTTCTACACCAAAGTCGCTCAAAAGTTGAGTACGCATGATGGCAACGGACCAATTATAGCCGTGGACTTCAATCAGATCGATAGTCCCATGGATGCCAAACACTACACAAACTTTCAGTTCCGTAAGAGCAATAGGATCTGGAAGGACTTCGTAACGAAGATGCAGTTGGCCGATATCTATCGGGTTTGGAATCCAGAAAAGAGGATATATACCTTAGTCAAGAACCATCAGGCGCGTCGTATCGACAGAATTTATATCCATGCTGACCTGGAGAAAAGTACGAGGAAGATCGAATACAGGGTAAAAACAATCTCCGACCATCGTCTCTTCCCCGCACTTGAGATCATACAGCACTTGAAAGAAAGGTGGGGTAAAGGGACGTGGAAGAACAACATCAGCCACTTCGGAGATATACCCCTGAGAGAAGCTCTAACCTCACTGTATAAAGAGCGTCAATATAGGAAGCTGGAATATGACTCTCTTCTTGAATGGTAGGATGACACGAAGACATCCACCTCGAAACTCCCCCAGTCATATGCGTCTACAAGCGCCAGGTCGAGCGTGCCAGAAACTTTCTGGCATCTCGTAAAGAGTGATCTTACCGATGTAGTCGACCACGCCCTTCAATTTGGAAGGATCACTGACCTGACAGCGCGAGCGCTGCAAGGGTGAAACTCATATATAAGAAGGGTGATCAGCGCCAACTCAAGAACTGGCGACCTATTTCTAACCTCAACGTTGACTACAAGATCATTTCGAAACCGCTCACCAACAGGATAAAAAGGAAGGTTGGCAAGACTGTGTCGGACACGCAGAAATGCTCTGTTTCTGACAGATACATGACCGACATCCTTCTCAATATCCACTCTACCATCAACAAAGCAAGGAGGAAGAAGAATCCACTCCTTGTTGCCTCTTTCGACCAGGAGAAGGCGTTCGACATGGTAGACCATGATCTAGGTCCTCAGGAAGATCGGCCTCGGTAATCCAACTGTGGCTCTGATACAAGACATGCACAGCGGCATAAATAGCAAGTTGGATTTAAACGGACGACTCTCCGGGGACATTAGAATTCCGGAGAGGGATCCTACAAGCGGAACTGTTTTCGCGCCATATGCTGCGCAACAGCAATGAGGGGGCCTATGAGGGGAAACTCCAGCAGTTCGCAAATGACAACACGCTGCTGGCCTCTAGCCCCGAATCCATAAACGCCATGATGGAGGAACGTCTGCTGTTGCAAGCTGTCACAGGGCAGAAGATCAACGCCTCTAAAACGGAGATCCTGTGCTTGGGAGATTCGATCAAGAGGCATCTATCAACATCCCAATTTATATCGCAGGTAATGCCCACAGTCAAGAACCTTGGGCAATCCAGCCAGAATCGGACGTCGTATGAGAAACTGTCCAAGATAAAAAGCAGTACTAATCACCTACAAATCTCGTCGGGTAACATGGATGGGGAGGATCACTATCCTCAACTCGTTGGCCGTAACACAGACTCTGTACAACGAATGAAACAAATTACTAGTCATGGGTACCAAGTTAGCGCCTTTTTTGTCACAGATTGTCTCTTCCATGTGTGATAAGGTACTGGAAATTAGGAAATGTTAAACCTTCGGTCGTATGATTGCAGACTACATACTTAGGTTTTAATCCCGATATATTTTTTGCTTCATGACAATAAAATAGGGTCACAAACTCAAGTAGGCATTTTCTTTAAGACAATGCCACATGAAAGTAACGTTATGAATTTGTGTGAATGAAATAAAAATTGTTAATGCGCGCTTCGTGTTACCTATTTCAACGTTGCAATTAAATACAGAAAAAGGACATATAAGCAAAATATTTAAAATTTTCATACTCTTGAAATGGGAATAGACACAGAATAAAGCAAAATTTATACAACCTGTCTGCGGGTTACTGAGTCAACGCCGTTTCGGATCTGCGTAACGCAAAATGTCAAGGATAATCCAGTGGTACATGTAATGACGGCACTAAAATTTACACATGATGTAAAAATGAGAGTAATGTTAACGAATATTAGGGCTAGTGTAAGGGTTATTGTCCGTTCGGCAAAATGTTGGACAGCTCATACATAAATTGTACAATTTATTGATAATATCGGAACATTATAATGTGCACATAAACGACACAATAGGAGTAGGGTAACTAAGAAAATAAAATAAATTTCATATTATTGTTTATGACTATTGCGGAGAAATAAGCATTTATTTGCTAGTAGGCTACTTAGTTTTTTTCCACTTGAATATTTAACTGGCAGATTAATTGAAATGCATGCAGAACGGGACCCTTCAACTGTGCTACATTAGGCGCAGTCAACTATACAAAAATAGGGCCACAAACTCCAGTAGGCATTTTCCACATGAAATTAACGTTGTGTATTTGTGGAATGAAATAAAAATTATTAATGCGGGCATCGTGTTACGAATCAGCTTAAGGGGCATGCCGGATGAAATGACGAAGCAACGTATGACCATACTCCTGGAATCCTACCAGATGGGGAAGATCGTAGGAGTATCCAAAGTATACCGTAGGGGAACCAAAATCTACAACGGATACGTGTCCATCTGGCTAAAAGACTTTCAGCCATCGAAGGTACCATCGAC
>JAUELA010057144.1:0-10812 GCA_031471845.1 Boltenia villosa | reverse complement strand
CCCAAGATTGATGGTTGTTTAATATGTGTATCTGTGAAAAACCGGTATGCAAATATTTGCTTTGGTTGAGTTTGTTGCAGCATTGTATCGTTTTGTTTAAAAGTTCTTATCTCCTCGTGTGAAATGTCAACACCTGATGAAGTGAATGTTTTTAACCGCTTTAGCTGCTCTTGTCGGATATACCAGCAGTTAGAGGTTAACCATGAATTCATACATTTTAAAGGTTATTCTCGGTAGCAAATAAACAACTAAAAACCTTTGTGTTTTTTAAACAGAGAAGTGCAAGTACAATGTGCAAAATAATACATGCATTGTATAATGATAATCTGGCAACCACAGGACTTTAGGACGTCCGAATTTACGAAATTTACTGATAATTAGGTTTTTGTCCCCTGACTTTTTATATGCTGTATATTAGTGCTTAACCGCTTCCCTGCTATTAAAGTACAGTATATATATGCACGAAAAAATTACCGCTCCTTGCTCTTGACATATATATGCACGAGACATGATTCTGGGCACAACGCCTTCAAAACATAGACAACGCTTTCGGAAAACAGTAAATCACTAACCCGAGAAATTCGAAACTGCGTTCCAAAATTTTGCCGGAAATCTGAAGGAACCAGAATATCGGTCGCTAGGATTGTATAATGAGGTCATATATCTTGCTTTTGTAAAGTTGAATCAATTATTTTGAAACAATTCTACCGCTTGATTATTATCATTGTGAAAATTACATTTTTTATTTTTTCAAGTAGTTTTTCAAACTCTTAGTTTTTTCAAAGAAAGTTAAACCATATTCTGCCTTTTTGTGAATGATATTTTGGAGGCCTGATTTGATTTGAATCTTTCAAGAACCAGAAAGGATTTTCCTAATGATTTTAAATATTGTGTATTACTTGTATGAGAGTCCTTTTCTCGATACACTCCATCCATGTTAATTACCTGTCAAGGTGCAAATTAGTGTATGGAAGAAGAATTACCTTATTTGGTATTAAAGATGACAATGTGACAAAATTAAGTGTCAAGAGTTAGATCTTTTGATCTGTATTCTGTAACGTAATGTGCTTTGAATTAAACTTGTTGAAAGTCAAGTGTTGTGTAAGTTGTTTATTTATTAATGTATTTTCACGATTCACACGTATAATATTATTTCTTAGCCGGTTGGACTGAAAATTTTGTTTGACAGAATGAACAATAAAAATTATTACGACTCGTTGCAATATCAATTCAACAAGCTGAAATGTGAAAATCTTTGCGAATGCAAAATCCACAAAAAATAAATAGTGTTAATTATTTCGGTATATAAAATTTGAAAGCGGGAAAACAAGGTTGTGAAGCAGAAATTAATTTTAAAACAACATCACACAACTGTTAATTGGAGGGTTTGTCGACGACCAATTGCTCTGGGGTCTTCAGATCTAAAGCATCAGACTAAGATAGATTAATTGTTTCTTTTTTGTTGTTAACTTTTTCTATCTTCAGTTTCATTCTCTGACGAAGTCTTTTCATTTTTTTTGTGAAAAATTTGTGTTTAATGCGAGTTTAGTCAATTTTTCAAACCATATTTTACAGGCACTCTAATTTGTTTAATTTTTGGTATTTAAACCATGATTTATTTTTTTCAGGGATTCAAATGTTTATCAATTGAACAAGGCAACTGCTTTCCATTACCTTCAATCAACTGTCCTCCTTACAACTATCATATAAACTCATGGTAAGATTTCATCTGATTTCCATGTTCATATCTGTCGACCCCTCAAAGACTTGCAGAGCCTGATGGACCCAATAATTTGGATATTTCAATATTTTGCGTGAATTTACTTGCGTATTGTGCTCTGTAAATGGGGCTTCTCAAAACAAGCAATTTCGAGGATTCAGTAAATTGATGACGTCGAGACTCGGCGAGTCTTTTTTCCAGGAATCTTTACTCGGTCGAGTTTAAATATTTCGGACTCGTCCCGTCCCATCCCATCCCTATAAATTAATCACTTTCACCCTAACATATACATATATGTTTTTAAACTCATTATTACATGAGGACATGTCTCGTTAATTTCGTAATTTCAACATCTGTCTCATTGTTTAATCTGTCCAACATTTTTCCAGCTTCCCAATGATTGGAGGAAAACAACCCGAATACATTCCATTTGAGAACGAGGCCCCAGGAGGGGGTAGAAAGCATCCCAAGTACTCCAATACTGGCCCCAGGGGTCGAAGTTCAGCCCCTCATGGGGGCAAGAAACGCAGAGAGAACCCAGCTTCAACTTATGGGGTCAATTATTCAAGACAGATCATAAATAGGGGTGGGACCCCTTGGAAGAACAGGACGTATATAACTGGGGTTGTTGGGTAAGTTGTTGATGTGAATCTTGCTTTTGGGTTAATTTCACCCGGGGTTCTCGACCCTTATAAGGTGTGTTACCCTGTGAAGGTGTAGATAGGGGGTCCATCGGATTGTGGACAACTTAGGAATAGGGAATCAGGGTATCGTGTATCGGCAAGCCTTTGCAGAAAGTGACACAGTATATTTTTAAATATCTGACTTAATCTATTTCTCAATATTTCCATCGCATAACATTATAAAACACACTTGGGCCACTAACAATTGAACAACATGTATGTTCAAAATAAAGTAGCTATCAAGAATATTCATATTTTTTTTCGACTAAACTTTATTGTAGCAATCTCATTTCTGATGTATTTTTTCCAAGGATCAAGTTTCGGCAAAAAATTTTGTTGAAAGCATTTG
The DNA here is from genome assembly GCA_031471845.1 of Boltenia villosa. Classification (NCBI taxonomy): domain Eukaryota; kingdom Metazoa; phylum Chordata; class Ascidiacea; order Stolidobranchia; family Pyuridae; genus Boltenia; species Boltenia villosa. Next base: position 8,060 of record JAUELA010057144.1, on the reverse strand, counting down.
TAGAAAAAGAAGCAAATTTATTTTGACCATTTTTCTTTTGTTAAAAATTTAATTTCAATACGAAAATTATCCCATTTTGTCTCAGTACTTTCATGGCATAAAATAATAAAACTCACTTGGGCCGCTAAATATCAATATAGATCAGTGGTTCCCAACCTTTTTTTCTTCATTACCCACTTACGATTTATTCCGAGTCTTCATTCCCCACAGACGCTTTAGTGACGTCATTATTGGTTATCCAGAGTTAAAAATGAGTTTTGTGAACAACACGCGATAAAATTATCGACGCATACAGTCCAGAGCAGTGAACTGGTAACCATAATCGCGGTGTTGCGTCTCAGTAAATATGTATATACCTCTGCGCAACAATATATTTCAACAGTATTAAGATTTTCATTGTATATACTGTGTGTAATTTTTTTTCAAGTGTGTCAGTTCCCCACCAGAAACCCCTGAATTCCCCACAAGTGGGGAATTCCCCACCGGTTGGGAACCGCTGATATAGAGGAACAATGAAAAATAACCATTTTTTTTCAAGTAAATGTAATAATTGTATTCCAAATCTATGTTTCAGCTTACATGAGGAGATTGAGGATTTCTACGACTACATGAGACCATCGGAAGAAGAGCAAAGGATGAGAGAGAGTGTGATCAAGTCCGTTGAAGAGGTTGTTCTAGAGATGTGGCCTCATGCTAAGGTGAGAGAGCTTGTTTGGTATAGACCACGGGTGGGCAAACTACGGCCCGAGAGGCTTGCTGTGCGGCCAGAAAACTTCCTCGCAAGGCGATGTCAATCTATGTGGTCCAGACATTTTCAGAAAAATGCGCTTGAAAGAGATCACAATGAGATTTCGCAGCAATGTTGCAAACGCAAACACATGTGCATGAATAATAATTGCTTTTCTATGTGGAAATAACATTTAGTAAACATAGTTTTGTTGAATGTGGCCCGCAAGAGATTCACAGATGCTCCATGCTGCCCACGGAGAAAAAAAGTTTGCCCACCCCTGGTATAGAATGAAATAAATGAATTTGTAGATCAGGGTGGTACAGGCCCGTTAGCTCTCATAAGGCTATATTGATCTATTGTACTCTTTTCTAGAAAAAATAATTTACTTTGCTATTTCTTTAAATAATACTGAAGTATAAAAACAAGAGCCAATGCGACTGATTTAAACATCTTAAAGCTAAAACATCTTTAAATCTAAAATCAGAAATTAAACAGAAATTGCTTGCTATGTTTCTTTCAATAATGAATATTTTCAACCACACGTCTATTTAATTGCTACTATTATTTAGTTATAACAAAAAATTTCTCCCCAATAGTCTCACTAATTTGCATCCCCTTTTCATCATTATTGAAAATAAAAAATAATTGTATTCTTTTTTTCTTTATTCCAGGTCGACGTGTTTGGGTCCTTTAAAACTGGATTGTATCTTCCAACTAGGTAAGTGTTCTGGGGATTGCGTACATCCACTGATTTTGATAATATTCTAAAATTAGCAGAGGTACCCACTACCCAGCACTGGACATCTAGTTCTGGATTTGTCCACTGTTCCTTTTTAAGGACCGTATAAACGAGAAAATAAGTAAATATTACTCCGAAGCGTGTTTTTTTAAATCAAGAGTAATGAATGCTACATCCTAGTGGCCAAAATATACTACATAGATGTGTTCTGCTCGACAGTCAAATTGAAATGATTTCGTTTATAAAGAAAGTGGTGCCCATTTTCGTCTCTCTCAAACAACTATTTTGTCGAAAGATTTTTCGCTCACCTAGCGAAACCACTCTTTGCATTCTTTGCTAGTAGTGGAGATGAGGAAAAGAGGAGGAAAAAATTGTAAAATCTGAGCATGTTATTTTTGTAAAACAAACAAAGCCAAATAGTACGTTTATACATTATCCTTTACTGAACAAAATCAAAAATAGCACTTAAAATATCTATGCAATGTTTTTTCTCGAAAATTAAAAAAGAATGAAAAATATCAAAACGTTATGATTTTTCAGTGACATCGACATGGTTGTGTTTGGGGAGTGGGATGAGCTGCCCTTGTGGACTCTGCAGAGACAACTAGTGGAGAAAAAAATTGCAGAAGCGAGTTCAATAAAAGTGTTGGACAGAGCTGCTGTAAGTACCGGACAAACTTTTTTAGTTTTTGAAATTTCTCTGTGAATGTTTGTTGATTGATATTGTGACATTGTGTTCATGGAAATCCGATTACATTTTAATTTCGTATTGTCAAATAGTTTGTTGAAGTAGGTCATGTCGATGGAATGGAATAAAAATATATATTTTTGATAATATATCTATATATGTCTATACAGAGAAAAAACTTTCTTGGAAAAAAAAGGTACGAGATAACAAAGTGTTTTATAGCAATCTGTTATTTTGACAAGAGCATTAACGGCTGCAATAGGGGTGTCACGCTTGGTATGAAATTACCGTTGGTTTTTCGTGTTGCACATTTTTAGTTAAATTTTATTCAACTCAGCGAAAAAATTTCGCCTTGCCTTTTTAACACTAATAATCCTAACACTATCAATCATCTTCATATTGTCCAGGTACCGATCGTGAAACTGCGGCACATACAGACAGATGTTAAAGTCGATATTAGCTTCAATATGAAAGCAGGAGTCCAGAGTGTGGAGCTGATCAGGGTGAGTTTCACTTATAAAACCAGCACACAATAGAGGAATTTTGGGATGCCTGTCATTTTGACAAGCTTGGCCAGTCGAGCCTGTCAAAACTGTTGTTTGGCCTGTCAAATTATTTGCCTTAAAACACTGCATAAATTCGCTTACTTTGTTACTAAAATAACACAAAGGTAGAAAACAGGGGGGATAAATTGAATATAAATGGAAGTGAATACACACTTGCCGTGCAGAGAGAGAATGTTATTTTCCTTTATAATGCCGCTTGTTACAAAAAGTAAATTAAGCACGTTCATCGTTCAAAAAACGAACTTTTACGTTCATCGTATGAAAAAAAAACTTACAATGGAGTTATTTTGTGTCCTGTTTAATTTGGCATTGAAAACACAAATATTCCTGCCATTTAATAGCCGGTCAGATCGGCTAGGTCGTCAAATTTTGACGACTGTCAAAGCCTCCAAATTGCCAGTAATTCGACCGATGACTGGCCGTTATTTTATGCCCTGTAAAACTAAATATGAATAGATAACTTATTAAAAATAATATTATGAATAGATATCATAAATGCAAATAAATAATGAAATTTTTAAAGCCAGTTTAAGAAATTACCGGTAGAGGTAGTCGATTTGACAACGAGGGGGGTATTAAGAGTGGGGCAGACTAGGCCCCAAAGGGGTTTGAATCAGCAACCCCCACTTTAAGGTCTTCAAAATTTTTTTCATTGCAAAAAAAATTCAGCTTATTAAATTGATATTGCAATAATCATTTGTTATTGTTCAATATGCTAGAAAAAAATAAAAATGTATGTGTGGTTGGTGTAGAGACCACAAACAGTAGAGTAGAACTATTTAATTCTCATGAATTGAATTGACACAACTCGTTAGACACAATGTTATTGAGTCAAAAATATTAACAAAACACAGTGAAACATAATACTCAACCACAGTTTCAGATTTTCAATTTCAGGGTTTCACGACCCACCCTAGAAAAAAAAACTCTCTGTCCCCCAGGTTGAGAACCACTGCCCTAGAGAAACTGTTGCTCCCTTTATTTTTACTCTTCTTCCTTCAAATGAATTCATTAATCTATTTCTTTTCCAGAATTACATCAGCCAGTATCCAACTCTACCGAAGTTAGTTTTTGTTCTGAAGCAATTCCTTCTCCAGAGAGATTTGAACGAAGTCTGGACTGGAGGGATTAGTTCGTATTCTTTGATTCTGCTCTGCGTCAGTTTTTTACAGGTAAATATTGGATAAAATATGTAAATACTTGGGCTGAGGAGTCGAGGATTGGCCAATTTAGGTGGGAGCAATACAATTTGAAGTTGGAGCCAGAAAAATGGAAGCTGGAGCCATAAAATTTGAAATTGTGGTCATAAAAAATGAAATTGGGGCCATAAAATTTGGAAATGGAGCCGAAAAATTGAAAGTTTGAGAAGCGTTTTTTTTTAACTATTAACTCAATATTCCCAACGAATATTAAATCATTATTTTGTCACAGAGAAAGAAAACAACATTTGCATTACAGCGTTTGCATCGTTTTTGCTATAATTAATTACAGCGAAATCGGGCATGGGTACAATACAAACCTAATAAAACAAGCTTCTTAAAATAGTGCAACGGCCTACCGAAATTAGTTGAATTAGTCTAGTTTTTTGTATATTTATTTGCTTTTGCAACTTTTGGAAGTTATTTTAGCATACAATCCTTGCTCTTTTTGCTAAACTCATATTTTTCCTTTTCAGTTACATCCTCGTGAAGATGCTCGTTTATGCAATGCCAACCTTGGAGTTCTTCTGATCGAGTTTTTCGAACTTTACGGACGACATTTCAATTTCATGAATACTGGGATCAGGGTGAAGAATGGGGGCTCATATGTCAGAAAAGATGAGGTGGGTAAGGGTGAAAATGGGGTTAATTTGTGAAAGTTTATTACTTGGTGATTGCTATGGTCCGCTTTTTTCATGTTTTGTTTGTATGTTCCAGTATCTGCATGACGCGATAACTCGCTCAAATCTTGATCAAACCTCTTTATACTTACCACTCTTATAGATATATCCCTTCTTCTCCCGCCTATGCTTTTTAGTATGCCTACGTCACTCTATAATGACGTCATTCAAGAATTTATGCTATCCACTATTACGTCATTAGCAACCGAACTAAGGCATTTTTGATACCCAAATTTTTCACCCGCAATATTAATGAACTGTACTATACATGGCTTGAATTTAGTCAAATGTTTCTACTAGTCGGGGTGTTGCTGACAATTAAATTTAAAGGGGTAAGAAATGGTGTTTATGTGAAAATATATATTTTATATTTTTAGATTCGCAAACAAATGGAAAATGGATCCACACCGTCCATATTATGTATTGAAGATCCTCTCACTCCAGGTAAGAAATTTGTTAAGCATTATAAAACTAAAAAGATATGAGCACTGGCACTACTTCTCAAACATGAAGTCATTTTTAATGGCCCGTTAGCGCTCATAACGATATATTGATCTATTGTATTTTTTCTAGCAAAAAAAATGAGCGACTTCGATTTTTTTTTTAAGTAATACTACAGTATAAACACAAGAGCCAATTTGATTGAATTAAAACATCTTAAAGCTGAAAACATCTTAAAATTTAAAACCAGAAATCAACATAGAAATCCATATTGAGACTCTGGTGGAAAAGTCCCGAACCCGACCAAATATATGATGTTTAATATGATTTAATAAATAAATTGGTTAATTTTTCTTTTCAGGCAACGATCTTGGTCGTGGCTCTTACGGAGCACTTCAAGTGAAACAAGCATTTGAATATGCGTATCGTGTCTTGAACAGAGCTGTGCTCGATGCCAGGAATTATTCAAAACAGTACAGGTAAAGAGGATTTCATTCAATCAAAGTTTACTGTTAACAATCAGCTTTCTTGATGTTGCATCTATTTTACTCCACGCAGCTTTGTTTGATTATTCACACATTGAAAAATAATATATGACAGGTCTCCACACTATGTTGGGGTGAATTTGTTTAATTGGGAATTATGCATAATTACCGGTGAATGGGATGATTTTCCAATAAATCTAACCCTAACCTTAACCAACAACTTGAATAACTATGAATGCCGGCATACCGATAATGATAGACAATTTCATTTTCGGTGAACGTGATGAAATTGAAATATATTACATTTACCGGTAGTTATGCATAATCGTCAAACAATCACATTATTTTTTTGAGTTTAAAGAGTTGTAAAATTCCGTGCAGCAGCCATTTATACCTTTCCTTATGCTTCCTTCTGGTTGTGGATCTGTATGTGGCGTACGTCACAAGAATGCTCGAACAAGAATTATAAAATATGAATATAATATCAGACATAGTCTTGTTAGTACACAATTACGACATCCTAATCTGTGACATACCAACTAAATATCATACTTTTATGATTTTATTTCAATTTCACAATAACGAAAACTTGCGATATAAAACTTTTAATTGTGTACGAACAAGACTATGTTTGATATTATTTAACATGTTATAATTATTGAAGTTGTCTATTATGCTTTATCTGAAGAATATCTTGCGGAAGCTTACGAAACAAAATTTTAAACTGAGTGCAAACAAGAATATGTGCTAAATTTTTGTGATTTTTCCAGTGCGCTCGGACGTATTCTGAAAGTAACCGATGAAGTGATCGAATATAGGCAAGAAATCAGGAGGCAGTGGAGAGTTGGTTTGGAACAAAGTGAGTTAAATTTCATTGATTGAAGATTGTACTTTCTGAATTTGAAATTGATTCCAATATACAACTCTTCCAATGTGGTTCTTACAATTGTGACCTCGATCTAGGGATCACATTTTTGTTCCAAAATTCCAAAATTTTGATAAATGATGTCAAAAATACATCCATGAGATGGTGCCAGAGAGTCAAAATAAAAGTTTAGATGATAAATCATAAATGTGTAAAATATAATTATAATTAAATAAAAATCCTGATTCTACGAATCTCATTTTTGTTCCTAAATTTTGATAAATTCTTCAGATCTCAAAAATACATCCAGGAGATGGCGCCATAGAGTCAATTAGTAGTTGAGATGATAAATGTTTAAAATATGAGTGAATAAAAATCCTGAATTTATGAATCTTATTTTTGTTCCTAAATTTTGATAAATGCCTCGGATGTCAAAAATACATCCAGGAGATGTCACCAGAGAGTGAAATAACTGTTGAGATGAAAAAGGTTTAAAATATGAGTAAATAAAAATCATGAATCTCATTTTTCATCCTAAATTTTGATAAATGCTTCGGATGTCGAAAATGCATCCAGGAGATGGCACCAGAGCGCATAACAGATGAGATGATGAATATTAAACATACTCTAAATAAAAATCCTGATAAACAACATGGTTTGTCATGTTTGTGTAAAATTGTTTATCTTTCACAGATCCAGCAAATTTTCAAAGTCGTTCCCTCAGCTCATCTGGATGTAGTAGCGGTAAGTCAACAAATGTTATTTTTGCTGCTGTTTTTCTGCTCATAAAAGCCCACGGACTATTTGGCTTTGTTTGTTTAACAAAATAACATGCTCGATTTTTACAATTTTTCATCTTGTCCTGATTTCCCACTACTCTGAAAGAGTGCAAATAGGGAAAAATCTCTCGAAAATATTTGTTCGGGAGAGACGTAAAAAAAGCAAGCTCGTTTTCTTTATAAACGAAGTCATTTCTATTTGACCGTCGAGCAGAACACATCTATGTATTATATATTGCCGACTTGGAAATACACTAGAGAAAAACATGCTCCGGAATGTTACTTACCTATTTTCTAGTTTATACAGCCCATTCTCTGATCTTGGTAAATTTTTCGTTCCACAAAACCCAGAGTTGATTGATATAATTGCCAAGAGTTTGTGAAATGCTGTGTAGCAAACCGTTCATCCTTTATCTATGCTTCCTTCTAATTGTGGATCCGTATGCAGTTAAGCCACAAGGATGCTCGAACAAGAATTATAGAATTCAAATATTATATCAGACATCATCTTGTTCGTACACAATTAAAAGTTTTATTCCACAAGCTTTCGCTAGATTATAACATCATGCTTCATGTTTTACAGGTTCCGACATAGCTCCAGTATCTCGTGACTTGACGGCTGAATCTTCCCCTAATTCCTCATCAGAAGTATCTTCATATGATTCGGTGAGTTTCTGGCTGATGTGTCATTACTGTGGTGCGATGATATAGCTCAGTGCTCTTCAACCGGGTGTAAGGTATACCCAAGTGTATACCGGATCATAAGTAGGGTATACAACTACAAGTCACGGCATCTAAACTCTTAATATATTAAATTAAATTGGAGACAACAGCGCAAATGATTATACAGTAGAATAGATTGCTGCGTTAACATTTTGATCGAAAGAT